>CM076570.1:417229330-417409203 GCA_034641835.2 Pinus albicaulis | reverse complement strand
GCCTACATTTTCCCCTTGTATCCCTGCAAAATGTCCCATTTCAACCCTTTTTCCCTTTGTCAAAGTTCTCCTTTTTTACCCCCAAAATCCCTCCCCTAGTCCTCCTAAACCATCCTAAAATCCCCTTTAAACCTTCCAAATACACTTTGTTTGGGTTAAAATCCCCTTTTTCCCTCTACTGTTACCCTTTTCCTGGCCTCAAATCACATTGAAAAGGTTGAGAAACCAACATTTTAACATATATGGGGTTTATCCCCCTTCAGGCCAGCCCCCTTAATTTTCCCTCCACGCGACCCGGGTGCTAGAACCTGGCGCTAACTCGAACGGTGCTTATCGAAAGTTTATATAGAGAGCATTTTAAACCGTCGATCTATATATATCGGATGGTCGTCGCGTCCCCACAGCATCCACCATTCAACCTTTTCACCACCCCGATCACACATCCACCATCCATTTAACCCGCCGAATCGACGGTCAGCCTTTCACCCGCCCGGCGGTCCCCGTAAACGCGCCACGGTCACTTTTCAAAATCCGTTGGTTTCATCGCACCGCCTTCGGAGGTCGGGCAATATTTTTAATTTCGGAGCGATTCCACTGGCCGAACGACACGTGTCTCGGGAACTATTTGAAAACTTCCCCTCCATCGCGCATTAACGTTTGGTAGAAAACTCGGCGCGATATGCACGTACACCGTCTGATCCAGAGCCGCCCATCCAACGACGATCACGCTGCGAAGATGCACGTGAGTTATTCCAAAGAAAATAGACCCGTGGCCCACCATCTGTCGCCCTCCGATGCATTTTCAGCCATCGATCTCCTCCTGAGATCGGACGGTCCAGATTTAAAGTCAGCCCCGCCATCGCCCGATCCTGCCACATCACCACTCCACATGTTTTCATCACTCTTTGCGTCGGCCCCCTATATAATTCGTTCAAAGGTTAAATTTTAAATGATTTATGTTAAAATTTTCACCCCTCCATCCTCCAATGTTCGTTGTGTTTTCCGCCATCAACCTGCAACTATTCCACCATTTTTCCAATCTGCATGGCCATTCCCATTGTCCCCGCTGCATTCACCATTCCCAATGCATGGTTTTCTTAATTTGTTTTTGTGTTTTGTAGGGTTACAGGCAGGCAGAAAAAAGCCATGATTCATATACACTATTGTAGTGGCACAGTGCACAAAAGAAGCTGAATTTAGAGCCTGATCTTACAGGAAAATGTTCGGAAAGGTGTCTGCAACATGAATTTAATCAAAGGATAGAATTCAAACTCTGCAAAACCTCTCCGGCGCCATTAAATCTCAGATTGCCTAAACAAAGACAGTACTAGAGCAGCAGAGAGTTCAAGGCACATAATAGAATATTTTGAGCCTTTTTTAGGGATTTAGAAGGAAAAGGTACCAGTTCAAAGACATCATGGATCACATGGAAGGCCCAGCGCGCAGAAAACAATACTATCAGGGCTTCACATTAGCAGTATGTCCTTTCCACAAAGGACGAAGTACCCATACTATCTCCATTCTATACCGGGTTCCTGAGGAAATTCCAGCCCTGACAACAGTCCTATGCTATCAAAAGCATTTGTTACACAGTATGGCAGACCTTAGCATCATTATTCTACCTTTTTGTTTAGTTCACCAGAATGTTACAACAAGTACATCAGAGACATACCTGGAGTAAATGGAGGCCTGACAAAGACCACTCTTTCATCCAAAGAGTACCAGAGATAAATGCTCAGAATTTAAAATAGAACGAGGCCTCGGCTCCCTTCCTCTTCTGAGTTTTAATGCTGCATTTAGTTTTCCATCTACCTTCTCTGCTTCACTTGAGCTATAAATTCATGAAGGAACTCATTGTAAAGGTTGTTTATCGGTGATCAGAGGAATTACAAGTTGTTTATTTTGAGACTTAGTCTCTGTGTAAAGTTGTAAGATAGGCTGAGGAAAATGTTTTCAGACTGAATATCCAGCTATTGGTAATGTTGTACTTGACTGGTATTTCTCTTTAATATGACAAGCACATTTCTTTGGATCCTAATCTAAAGCATCGGTGATGTTTTTCTATCTCTGTATTTGTTTTTAACTTGCAGTTCATTAAATTTCATTTCTACTGGCTCGCATCAGAAATCTGGCATACCTTGTTAGGTACCCTATGTTTCTGCTCTCCTTGCCTTCCATGTTTTCTACTAAATGTGTTATATAAGGGTTGATCTCAGTTAATTTAACCAGTGTAGTGGATGTCATTGTTTGCTAGCTGATGTATGAATTAAATGAATATGTTCTTAGATGTTCTTGTTAGGATTCAATTGTATGAAGTGGGAACACTGGGAGGTCTAGAACTCTGTCTCTATCTCACTAGGATCCTTTTCAATTAATTGAACCTTTCTAAGATCCCTCAAGCTGGAGGCTGAAGAATTTAGAGTTCAAAGTCTCTCTTTGATCTCAGGTCTTTAACTTTGTGTTCTAAATATTTATTTTTCCTTCTCTCTTACCATTTCATATCACATAATCATCTTTAAGATCCAATGATTTAGATGACTAGCCCAACTGAAAACCTGCACATTGAATAACAAGTAAACCCTTTCCTGACTCCATTGCCCAATGGTATTGAATGTTCTCTGGAGTATCTCTCCTTTGCCTAAAATCCTCTTTGCTCATCCTTGTCTTATATCGAAACTTTCTTTCCTGATTCCCAACAACCAAACATACATCAAACAAACAAACCCCGAGCCTTATAACTAGCCTAATATATTAACACTAAGATTCAAAGACATAAAACCTTTTCTTATATAGAGAGATCCCTCTCTGGACCTAGGAGGGCTAGATCCCGAGGTCTGAAAGTGGTTTTGATGCTGTTTCATCTTTTGGTCTTGCCAATCTGGCCAAAACATGGGAAGCCCAACATAATGGCGACTCCACTGGGGAAAATCTGAGAGCCTATAACTGATAAAATTTGTCTGTCTCCCATTGTTGTCACCAACATAATGGCGACTCCACTGGGATTTTAACCTCACCGCATTATAAGAACCTCAAAAACCTATAATCTCTGGTTAGGTTGGCAATTAAACATTCCTATTCATAGATCAACCTCTATACCATTTGTGGTGTTTCTCCCACACTCTCAGACAGAGTCTGGAAAGGGCCAGGTAGCCTCCAGTTCTCACACTCTTTCAGAGGTGACATATCTGGTAAAAGCCCTCCCAGTCAATCTCTGGTTAGAGTTTGCTGTGTTTTCAGGATATCCTTGGAAGGGGACATCTCATAAGCACTGTGGTGGACAATGTACCCTCCAGAAGCATCCTAAACCTTCCACCTGGCGACTCCATAATTCCTAAATGATTCAAATACTCCACTGGTGATCAGTAGGCCTACTGATTATCTTGGTTCACATAAGACCCCACTGGGAGACCAGAGCCCATTACAACATCAGCCATAATATAAGTAACTGGTAGGGTTAAGCTGCTTGCTTGGGAAATAGCATTCCGGCTTCAAGAACCATTCACACAAGAGCTTATCCTAATCCAAACCCACCTGAAATAGTTGACAACCTTGAGAGCATCCTCAAGGGATCTCCTACACCCAAAAGAAAAACTATTTTCGGTCACATCCATAGAGCTAACTCTGCACCGGAAGACTTCACAGCCCTATTAGTCCCACCTTTTGGCCTAGACCTACCAAACAGACTACCAAGAACTAGGTCATTCAGTGTTCTAGACCAGCCAGACCTTGATTTTCCCGGTTCACCATCTCATAGAGGTCAACACATTAGGGATAGAGAAAACCCGCCATCTACACCTCTTGATATTCACTTCATTCAAAACTTGGGGCTCTGCCACCCTAAATCTGCCCAGCAAGCTTTTTCTGGTACTAGTATCCCTGTCATCCATATACCAGCTACTCAAGCCAACCCTCTACCTCATCAAAACATCATCATGGCAGCCTGGTATGCACATCTGGTATTACCTCAGCCTCTAGTGCCCTTACCCAATGATTATCAATCGAAGATCCCACACTTCACTGCAAAGGAGTCCACCACAGCTCAACACCATGTAGATAGGATGGAAGATTCTTTTGACTACATGGAAATAGATGATGATACAGTCAAAATGAGAATCTTTGCCCATAGCTTAGGAGGTGATGTGAAGAAATGGTTCAAAAGCCTACCTCCTAATAGTATCCAAGACCTTCCTGCTTTATATCAGACTTTCATAAAAAAGTGGGAAGTTAAGGCCAACCCTCTCCAAATCCTAGCAGAATACAAGAACCTGAAAAGAAACGTAGGAGAGAGTGTCTAGGACTACTCTACAAGTTTTAACAGCATTTATAATGCTCTTCCACCACACATGAAACCTCCCCAAGGTATGGTTCTAGTGAAATACCCTGAAGGCTTGGATGCTGACATGGCCTACCATCTTAGGGAGATGGACTACAACACATTGGAAGACATGCAAAAAGGAGCAGTGAGTGTAGAGGAAAAATTGATTGAGAAAAAAGCAAGATTGAGAGCTGAGAAAAGGGTAACATATAGAGATGGCAATGTAGCTTCCACATCTGACCCCAATTATGACCGCATATCCAAAAACATGGAAAAGCTACAACAAATGATGGAAATAATGGTTGTCACAGTAAGCAATCAAAACAAAAACCAGAATCATAACCAGAACCAGAACTTTAGAAGAAACAACACCACTCCCAATAGACAAAGAGAGTCAGATCAACAAGTTATTCCCCCATTTCAAGAAAACTTCCTTGATGAAGATGAGGGAATTATAGAAGAGTCTGAGGGGGACACAATAAACATGTTTGAAGTAGAAAAATCAATCCATAATTGTTCCACAGAAGAAGATCAACCCTCACCCTCATATTGGGATGAGGAAAGATTAGAATCTGAGGATTATAGACTTGGATTTGAAGATGCCATCATGCAGGTCAGAGAAAAGTATGAACTTAGGAGAAAGAAAATCCTAGATAATTCCAAACCCAAAGCTTCTGATATTACCAACAAGAAAAGGCCTAAGAAATCTTCTAAAGCAACTGCTAAAAATAACAAATCAGCAGCTGAGAGTTCTAGGAAGAACAAAGAAAAGGACAACCAAAACACTGATAAAAAAATTCAACCAATTAGTAGCACTAGCATTGCAGTTAGTGATCCTGATAAAACAGTTTCTAACACTGTACATAGTGAGCATCAACCCACTAATTCTTCCACCAAGGTGGTGGCTAACAAAATAGAGTTGAACATTCCAAAGAGTCAGTCAACTTTCAATTTGGAGAGTGAGATTGCAAAAATTAAAATCTCTGTCCCACTCTCTGAGCTGGCCACTCAGGATGTATATAAAGGCCAAATTTTGAAAGCATTAAATTTAGGTGAGAACAGTGACACTATAAATCTGAGTGATGATCAACCAGCCCTTCTGTTTGGTCCAAAGATAGAAGGAAAGTGTCAGGAAGGGGTAGTGCCCCCTTTTTATATCAGTCTTAATATCCATGACAAGATCCTTCACAATGCAATGTATGATTCTGGGGCATCTCACAACTTAATGCCTAAGGTGGTTATGGAAAATTTAGGCCTAGAGATAACCCGCCCCTATAAATATTTATATTCATTTGACTCTAGTAGAGTAAAATTTCTGGGCCTAATCAAAGACCTGTGTGTAAGCCTTACCCAGATTCCAGCAAAATGTACAGTCATGGATGTTGTGGTGGAAAATGTGCCACCTAAGTATGGCATGTTGCTGTCAAGGTCATGGGGAGCCAAGCTGCAAGGAACAATGCAGATGGATGGGGCTTATGCTACAATTGCTGTTTTTAGCCAACTTAGAAGACTGTACAGGGAAGCACAAATGAAATTCCTGGTCAGTAGCCCCGAAAAACCTGAAAATTCACCTTTATACTCTATACACATGGATCTTGACTCCTTCATCCTTTGCAATGATGAATCTACGGAGGGGTTAGGATTCAAAAACACATATACACACAATGAAATAGATACTATGGACTTTAACATAATGGCTACTCTAGACTCGGAGGAGAAAGACGTAGAAAACTTTAAACAGTGCACTGAAGAAAAAACTCAGAGTAAACCAGAAATAGAATGCAGTCAACTGATTAGTCACTCTCTGCAAGCTTATACACCACATCAAGAGCAAAACAATGGTAAACCCAAGGACCAAACTTTATGGGAAATGAATTTCGATGGGTCATGCACCAAGAGAACTGCAGGAGCAGGAGTGTGGATACATAATACAGAGAGTGACTACGCAGAGGGCCATGCCTGTAACCTACACTTCAAATGTAAAAACAATATTGCAGAGTATGAGGCTCTTATCCTAGGCCTGAATTTGTTGAAAAAATTAGGAACCCATAGGATAACTATGCATGGAGACTCTGAGCTGATCATTAAACAGGTAAATGGTGAATACACAATGAGACATCTTAGGCTGAGAGCGTATAGGAATGACCCTATGGATCTATTGAAAACCTTTATAGAATACGATCTGGTGTGTGTCCCTAGAGGTCACAACGAAATTTCAAATGGATTAGCCTGCATGGCTAGTTCGTATCATAAGCCTCCCAGTGACCAACAGATCATCATTCAGACAAAATTCAGACCTGCAGTGCTGGAAAATTAAAAATATTGGCAGGTCTTTGAGGGCGATAAACAAATTGAAGATTTCTTGGTATGCAGAGATGAGTTTGAATTTTCTGATTTAGATTCTAAATCTGATAGTAGCTGCCTAAGTGAAGATTCCTCAGATGAGGAAGAACCACCCTGTAACATAGAAATAAACACCTTGAATGAACATATTGGAAATCCAAACAAAAAACATGAAAACGCAGATAGTGAAGAAGTAGAGGTGTTGCAGACCAAAGATAAGAACATACCTCGAGGTCTGGCACCTTTAGAAGACCTTTTTGACTTCGATGATGTAGCAAAAAAGCCCACTATAGAACATGCGGACGCTGATGTCAAGGAATGCAATGTAGGCACTGAAGATAAACCCAAGATGATCAAATTGGCTAAGTCCTTGCCTGCAAACATGAAAAAGAAGTACATTGACCTATTCAAGGAATTCATTGATGTGTTTGCTTGGAGTTATGAGGACTTAAAGGCCTATGACTCAAACATCATACATCACAAAATACCCTTGAAAGAAATTCAGAAGCCCTTCAGACAGAAACTTCGCAGAATAAACCCAAAACAATTGCCTGCAGTGGAAAAAGAGATTAAGAAGATGTATGAGGAAGACATAATTGTGCCTGTGAGGTTCTCTGATTAGGTATCAAACCTAGTGGCTGTGAGAAAGAAAACAGGGGAGATCAGGCTGTGTATTGATTTCAGGAATCTTAATAGAGCCTCACTCAAAGAAAATTACCCTTTGCCAAAAATGGAACACATCCTTCAGAGGGTAGTAGGCTAAAAAAGGATCTCACTGCTAGATGGTTTCTCAGGGTACAACCAAGTTTTAGTAATCCCAGAAGACCAGCTCAAAACAGCTTTCACTACTCCATGGGGCACTTTTATGTATGTAAAGATGCCCTTTGGACTGATGAACGCTGGTGCAACCTTCCAAAGAGAAATGGACATAGCTTTTTTAGATGAAATAGGACACTTCATTTTCATCTATCTGGATGACATAATAGTCTATTCCAAGACTGAGGAAGAACACCTAGAACACCTGAGAAAAGTATTTGAAAAATGTAGAAGGTTCGGTCTATCATTGAATCCTAAAAAGACTGTCTTTGGTCTACAAGAAGGAAAACTTCTTGGCCACATCATATCTAAAAAGGGGATTAGGATAGACCCACAAATATTTGAGGGAATACTACAAATCGCACACCCGAGGAATATCAAAGAGTTACAGTCCTTCATTGGAAAAATTAACTTCCTCAGGAGGTTTATTCCCAACTTAGCTGAACACCTCAGGGATATGACAAACATGTTAAGGAAAGGTGTAGGAGTTAAGTGGACTATTGAGGCTAAGGAATCTTTTGAATCAGTAAAACTTGCACTCACCCGGGCTCCTGTCTTGATTAGTCTTGATTTCTCCAAAGATTTAATCATCTTTTCATTTGCCTCTGAGCATACAGTAGCTACAGTTCTACTGCAGAAAAATCTAGAGGGAATGGAACAACCCATTTCTTTCTTCAACAAAGCTTTGAGAGATGCACCCTTGAAATACAACATAATGGAAAAACAGGCCCATGCTCTGGTTAAGGCCTTGAAAGACTTTAGGGTGTACATACTACATTCCCACACCATAACCTATGTACCAAATATAGTGGTTAAATACATCTTGTCCCAAGACCCAGATGGGAAGAGGGGAAAATGGATTGTTGTGATATTAGAATACGACCTTGAGATAAAACCCACCAAAATAATTAAAGGTTAGGGATTAGCTCAAATAATGGCTGAATCAAATCTACAAGCCCTTGAAATTAACATGGTAGATGCCTTGGATGAGCAGCAGGGATTTCCTGATCCCACTGTTGAGGAGAAGTTTCAGAGCTCTCCTTGGTATTCTGACATTCTGTATGTGCTTACACACCTCAATGCCCCTCCTGAACTATCAAAGACCAAGGTCAGAAGCTATTGCATAATGAATGAAGGATTATACTGGAAAAATTCAAATGGCCTATTGCTTAAATGTTTTCCTGAGTCTGAATTAGAAAGGATTAAGCAAGAATTTGGCGTATGAGAGTGCAAGAGGTGACATCATAGGATTAAGCCACCGTAAAAAAAATACTGTGAGTCAAGCGATTATTGGCCTACACTCTTCAATGATATCCAAGATGATACCACCGCTACAAGTGCCGATTTTTCAAGGCAAAGAAAGCTCCTCCCTTACTTCCTCTACAACCCATCACCGTTAGTCATCTTTATGCAATGGAGCCTAAGATTTCATAGGGAGAAATTACCCCGGGCTTCTTCGCACAACACAATGATCTAATAGCCACGTGTGTTACTTTACATTTGCGGGATAGAGGCCATACCTACTAGGAATGCCACAGATTCAGTCATCATTAGGTTCCTAGAAGGTCATATCCTCTCTCGGTTTGGCTGCCCAAGGAAAATAATCACCGATAATGTTGTTGCTTTTGGATCCAAGAAAATGGTTGATTTTTGTCATAGGTATCAAATAGAACTTGGTCATTCAACTGCCTATTACCCACAAGGTAATGGCTTAGTTGAATCATCAAACAAGAGCCTAGTGACCATCATCAAAAAGCTGCTGGAAGAGAACAAAAAGTCATGGCATAACAAGTTAGTGCATGCCCTATGGGCTGACAGGCTTACAACAAAGAAGTCCATTGGCATGTCACCATATCAGCTTGTCTATGGAATAGAAGCAGTGTTTCCTACCAGCCTTGGGGAACCAGTGATTAAAATTGTCCAAGAAATCCAGACAGAAGAAGATAGCATGGTAAGGAGGATAAACCAAACAATCCATCTCCAGCAAACAAGGGAAGAGGTATATAACAGAGCTATGAAGGTTCAGGAAAATATAAAGAAGTTATTTGACAAAAGGACTAAAGCCTCTGATTTCAAAATTGGAGATAAAATTCTGAAGTGGGACTCGAGAAGAGAGGACAAAGGAAAGCACGGCAAGTTTGACAATTTGTGGCAAGGTCCATACATCATCCAGGCCACTATGGGTCCAAATGAATTTTTGCTACAAGGACTAGATGGTACAGAGTTGTTTGGGGGTCCTGTCAATGGCAAGATGCTCAAAAACTACTTCTGCTGATTTCCAATTTCCAGTTTCCATTTCCATTGTACATACCATTGTGGTGTCTTGTTTTCAAGAAAAAGAGAAAATGTTTCAAAAAACAGAGAGAAAGGAGAGGTTCAGAAATGCTCAAAACGTGAACCTCTGGAGTGCAAAAAGATTGGCTCTAATATGATCAAAACCTGAGCCAAGGGAAGTAAAGATAGCTGGTTCTAACATGTTCAAAATATGAACCAACAACTAAGGAAGAAGAATCAGCTCTAACATGCCCAAAACCAGAGCTGAATGAAGAAGAGAAAGTGACTCTAACAAGCTCAAAACTTGAGTCACAAAAGAAAGAAGGATGCTTCAAAATTTCATATTTCAAGCCTTCAAGATTTTGTTTCTAGTTTCTGCAAGTTTCTGTCCATGTGCAACTATCTTTATGCCTTGGATCCATAGCAAACTAGACTGTCTAATCCTAGTTCAACTGTTTTTAAATTTCTGTTGTAGAATGTAGAGAAGAAATCTACTAGACAGTTTAATCCCAACAGATGTTAGATTAGGTAGAGAAAAATGTGAGGCCAATGGTTTAATCTGGTCTCATGGAGCAATAAGGGTAGCAATAGAATAGGTTTATTTTCTTGTTTGTAAAAAATAAAAATGATGTAAAGGGTCTGCTAGTTCAAATGCACCCTAGAAGAAAAAATGCTAGGATTGTAGGATGGGTAGGTAGATTGTTTGGGTAATGTTTATACTAATTGATGTCTTCACAATTGTGGCAGTTGAAAATCAAAGAAGAAAGGTTACTCAAGTAGCAGGCATCTGGCCTACACCAAAGATCATTTTCTAAATTCTTGACTCCTTCAAGAAGAAGCCATCCCCATGTGGAGCCACTGTTAGCCCCCTATAAATTCCTTGACAAGCAAGCAGGGAGGCTAATTTTTTTTATGAGCCTTCAAGGAATGCATTTCTCTTGAAAACACATCATCCTTGAAGCATTTTCATGCTCTCTGCCCTTTGATTGTTTCCCTCTGTTGTTCTTGAGTCAATAAGCCTCACTGAAGATGATAAATTGTGCTCCTAAAGGCCTACATTTGCCCCTTGTATCCCTGCAAAATGTCCCATTTCAACCCTTTTTCCCTTTGTAAAAGTTCTCCTTTTTTACCCCCAAAATCCCTCCCCTAGTCCTCCTAAACCATCCTAAAATCCCCTTTAAGCCTTCCAAATACACTTTTTTTGGTTTAAAATCCCCTTTTTCCCTCTACCGTTACCCTTTTCCTAGCCTCGAATCGCATTGAAAAGGTTGAGAAACCAACATTTTAACATATATGGGGTTTAGCCCCCTTAATTTTCCCTCCACGCGACCCGGGCGCTAGAACCCGATGCTAACCCAAATGGCGCTTATCGAAATTTTATATCAAGAGTATTTTAAACCATCGATTTATATAGATCTAATGGTCGTCGCATCCCCACAACGTCCACCATTCAACCTTTTCACCGCCTCGATCACACATCCACCGTCCATTTAACCCACCGAATCGACGGCCAGCCTTTCACCCGCCTGTTGGTCCCCGCAAACGTGCCACGATCACTTTTCAAAATCCGCCGATTTCATCGCATCGCCTTCGGAGGTCGGGCAGTATTTTTAAATTCGGAGCGATTCCACTGGCCGAACGACATGTGTCTCGGGCACTATTTGAAAACCGCCCCTCCATCGTGCATTAACGTTTGACAGAAAACCCGACGCGATATGCACGTACATCGTCCGATCCAAAGCCGCCCATCCAACGACGATCGAGCTGCGAAGATGAGCGTGAGTTAGTCCAAAGAAAATAGACCTGTGGCCCACCATCTGTCACCCTCTGATGCATTTTCAGCCGTCGATCTCCTCCTGAGATCGGACGGTGCAGATTTAAAGTCAGCCCAGCCATCGCCCGGTCCCGCCACGTCACCACTCCACATGTTTTCATCACTCTTTACATCCGCCCCCTATATAATTCATTCAAAGGTAAAATTTTAAATGATTTATGTTAAAATTTCCACCCCTCCATCCTCCACTGTTCACTGTGTTTTCCGCCATCAACCTGCAACTATTCCACCATTTCGCCAACCTACATGGCCATTCCCATTGTCCCCGTTGCATTCACCATTCCGCATGGTTTTCTTAATTTGTTTGCGTGTTTTGTAGGGTTACAGGCAGGCAGAAAAATGCCATGATTCATATACACTGTTGTAGTGGCACAATGCACAAAAGAAGCTGAATTTAGAGCTTGATCTTACAGGAAAATATTCGGAAAGGTGTTTGCAACATGAATTTCATCAAAGGACAGAAATCAAACTCTGCAAAACCTCTCTGGCGCCATTAAATCTCAAATTGCATAAACAAAGACAGTACTGGAGTAGTAGAGAGTTCAAGGCACGTAATAGAAGATTTTGAGCCTTTTTCAGGGATTTAGAAGGAAAAGGTACCAGTTCAAAGACATCATGGATCGCGTGGAAGGCCCAGCGCACAGAAAACAATACTATCAGGGTTTCACATCAGCAGTATGTCCTTTCCACAAAGGACGAAGTGCCCATACTATCTCCATTCTATACCGGGTTCCTGAGGAAATTCCAGCACTGACAACAGTCCTATGCTATCAGAAACATTTGTTACATAGTATGGTAGACCTTAGCATCATTATTATAAATTTTTGTTTAGTTCACCAGAATGTTACGACAAGTACATCAAAGACATACCTGGAGTAAATGGAGGCCTGACGAAGATGACTCTTTCATCCAAAGAGTACCAAAGATAAATTCTCAGAATTTAAAACAGAATGAGGCCTCAGCTCCCTTCCTCTTCTGAGTTTTAATGCTGTATTTAGTTTTCCATCTACCTTCTCTGCTTCACTTGAGCTATAAATTCATGAAGGAACTCATTGTAAAGGTTGTTGATCGGTGATTAGAGGAAGTACAAGTTGTTTCTTTTGAGACTTAGTCTCTGTGTAAAGTTGTAATATAGGCTGAGGAAAATGTTTTCAGACTGAATATCCAGCTATTGGTAATGTTGTGCTTGACTGGTATTGCTCTTTAATATGACAAGCACATTTCTTTGGATCCTGATCTAAAGCAGCGGTGATGTTTTTCTATCTTTGTATTTGTTTTTAACTTGCAGTTCATTACATTTCATTTCTACTGGCTCGCATCAGAAATCTGGCATAGGATTTACCATTGTTAGGTACCCTACATTTCTGCTCTCCTTGCCTTCCATGTTTTCTACTAAATGTGTTATCTAAGGGTTGATCTCAGTTAATTTAACCAGTGTAGTGGATGTCATTGCCTGCTAGCTGATGTATGAATTAAATGAATCTGTTCTTAGATGTTCTTGTTAGGATTCAATTGTATGAAGTGGGAACACTGGGAGGTCTAGAACTCTGTCTCTATCTCACTAAGATCCTTTTCAATTAATTGAACCTTTCTAAGATCCCTCAAGCTGGAGGCCGAAGCATTGAGAGTTCAAAGTCTCTCTCTGATCTCAAGTCTTTAACTTTGTGTTCTAAATCTTTATTGTTCATTCTCTCTTACCATTTCATATCACACAATCATCTTTAAGATCCAATGCTTTAGATGACTAGCCCAACTGAAATCTTGCACATTGAATAGAAAGTAAACCCTTTCCTAACTCCATTTCCCAATGGTATTGAATTTTCTCTGGAGTATCTCTCCTTTGCCTAAAATCCTCTTTGGTCATCCTTGTCTTATATCGAAACTTTCTTTCCTGATTCCCAACAACCAAACATACATCAAACAAACAAACCCCGAGCCTTATAACTAGCCTAATATCTTAACACTGAGTTTCAAAGACATAAAACCTTTGCTTATACAGAGAGATCCCTCTCTGGACCCAGGAGGGCTAGATTCTGATGTCTGAAAGTGGTTTTGATGTTGTTTCATATTTTGGTATTGCCAATCTGGCCAAAACATGGGAACCCCAACGACTGCAGAAGTATTTCTATTGGCCGAACCTTCGACGGGATTTCAGGAAGTACATCAGATCCTGCACTGCTTACATAATTTCCAAACCCACCATCAAGAAGAAAGGCCTCTAGAATCGCTACCTACACCTGGTCAACCTTTGGAATCCATATTCATGGATTACATGTCGGGCCTTCCTTCTAATAAGCATGGAAATGACTGTGTTTTCGTGGTTGTCGACAGATTCTCGAACATGGCCATTATGGCAGCCTGTAAGAAGAATATCACAATAGAAGCCACTAATAAAATCTTCTTTGAATGAGTGTGGGTGAACTTTGGGATCCTACAGTCTATCATCTTAGATTAGGAAAACAGGTTCCTTAGCACATTTTGGTCCAGCCTCTGGTCAATGCTGGACACCAAGCTCACAAAGTCCACAACTTTCCATCCCCAAACTAATGGCCAGACAGAGTTTGTCAATAGGATGATTGTAAAAATTCCATGCATGTATAATTCATGGGATGAGAGCCTCCCCTATGTACAACACAGTTATAACTGAGCTCCCCACAGCTCAACCAGCCACAACCTATTTTAGGTGGACTTGGGATTCCAACCACTATGTCCCATTGACGTAGCCATTCCATTTGCGGCTACTCAGGCTGATTTAACTCATCTCTAGTCTGAATCTGACAAATTGGATAGCTTCATCGAGTGCATTCTGCACATCCACCAACAGGTTCATGAAATATTGAATAGAACCAACGCTAAGTACAAGAAATGGCATGATCAACATCAGTTGCCACACAACTTCCAAGTAGGCGACAAAGTCTGGCTACATTTGTAGAAGGAGAGCCTCACTGGACCCCACCGCAAGATTCACCCGCTCCGATATGGGTCATGCACCATCACCAAGGTTGTAGGGAACAATTCCTTCGAGCTCAGTATTCCACCATTCCTTGTTCTGCACCCCATTTTCAATGTGGACTGCCTTCATCCCTACTTCCTACCTCTACTAGACACCTCTGACATTGCAGAACCTCTCACACCAACAGAGTTAAAAAAAAACTACATGGAACATGCCACCACATATTGTATCATGGACATGCAAATAAAGAACACTCGCCAATAGAATATCCAACTGTATCGGGTTGTCAAAGTTGGCCAACTCCTACACCAAGGCAAGTGGTTCACTAGGGACCAAGTTCAGCAGAAGTTTCCTCATCTCATGGAGGAACTCAACGCAATGGGGACCATTTCTTCCTAAGGGGGGAGGAATGATCCAGGTGGATATTGGTGGCCACCCGCCTATTCCACTTGGGGCCCCACCATTGTCTCTTTCATTTTTTCCGTTTCGGCACAACTTACTATTTTTAGCAGTTTTTCGGGTCCTAAACTTTCGGAGCCTTTATTAGGCCCTAAATGACATTTTTTTGGCATCACTATCCAATGAATATGATTCCATTTTGAAATCTACATTCGCTATTAGCATTCGTAGTCCTTGTATAGATCCTTCTAATGATGTTGTGCATCAAACAGAGATAGTATGCCAAAGTTATGACCCCGAGAAATTAATGTACCAATTTACCCCGATGGGGCCCATATTCTCGTTGCATATCCTAGGGTTAGGTTTTTGGATGTTTAGGGTTTTAAATTGTTTCTCAATAATATATAGGCCTTCGAGCCTCATTGTAACATAGAGTTCAGAGGCATGTAGCCACCACATCTCTTCTCAGAGATAAGCTACCAGTGCTCTAGCTAGTTTATTTCCATTTTGTCTGTAAGAAAATTTCAGTTCTTTGATATTAATTAAATGAAGTATTATTTCCACTGCATATTTGTATTTATGGTTATATGTGTATTTTATTGTGTTCCATCATAAATTTGGATCAAGATCTTACCATATAAGTGAGAACAAATGAAATATGTATCCAAACACATTAACTTATAGTAGTTGAAAACCTTTGAAAATATTAGTCTTTGAGAAATATGACCTTTATCACAAATAGGTAGCAATAAATGCTAGACCTATTACATATTTTTAAAGACCAAAATCACTCAAATTATAGAAAAAGTTTCCAATATAACCGAAAAACATGTGTTTCACTAGAATTATCTATTGACCGTTGTACCACCCCAACTTGACCCATGGATTGTAAATAAAATTTACATATGAAACTTAGGCTAGTGAGTCAAGGATTAATTTTAGGGTCAGCGTGCCCACATGCATGTGTGTTTATATCTTTTGGGACCGATATGCTCATGTGCACATGGTTTTATAATTTTTGAGGCTAGACAACCTAGTTTTGTAAATATGAAATTTCATGCACATTAATAAACTACAAACCAAGTAATATGAAACGAGTATGGGGGGTAATACGAAATGAGTATGGGGGATAAGACTCCATGAGTATGAAAAAGAGGCTTTGTATGACTTAATAATTATTAAAGTGCACATTCTTTTAACAGAATTTTGTCAATTGACTTTAAGATGTATCATGGGTAAATGCACATAAAAGTAAGGATGTTGATACTACAGAACATACATTTTAGAGGATTTGACTAGGGAAAAGGGACTATACACCTTGATAAAAAACATGGGATGACCCTATGATAAGTGGGGATTGGTTCCCTAGTGTGAGGGTCTGGAGGGTACTGTTGTGTAAATAAAAAACCCCCATTAATTTAAGCCATAGTGACTTTAGAAAATAATGGTGACTCTTTTAATTTTTAGAGTTTAAGCAATTAAAACCTTATAATATTTCGTTTTATAGGAATAAGGATTAAAAAGGGTTGAAAACCTTAAGAATTGGCTTTCCAAATGCTTAAGTGGAGATAAATCGCATTTCGAAAATCGAAAAATCATTTACATAACAAAAATAATGAGTTAAAACATTTTTTTGATGCAAAGAATATTACCAAAACACTTTTATATGAGGAAAAACCCATATTTTTAAGTAAAATCTGATAAAAAAAATAGCACATGGACCGACTTCTACCACGTAAACTAAATCGCATTTCACAAATCGCAATTTCTCCCGACACTCTCATTTTCTCATGCTCTTACTTGCCGATGCGATAAAGCGTATTGCATCGCATTATCGCAAATAAATCACCCATGCTATTTTGTGATCGCTCATAATAATTGATGCGATAAAGAGATCGCATCGCAGATCGCATATCACACACCCATTATAAAAACACATATTACATGTTGTTAACCTCGCTGATATTGTGATTGCGATTACACAATCAACAGAAAATCTAGCTAGTCAGTATTTAATGAAGAGATTACATATGAGTCATGATGTAATGTAATAGATCTAGTTTTAATTGATAAATGATTATAATGGCACAATAATCCATATCAGTTATTAATGTCATAAATTAACGGTTTTATCATCCATACCACCATAATCATTTCCTTGCAACGAGCATTCAATTCATATCCCATCATCATGCGAAGTCTCATCCATTTGCAATGTTTCTATTTAATACGATATTTGTGCGTATTGTAAAACTCAAAGGTTCTTACTTCCCACTCACTCTTTCTTACTTATTTACAGGCAAGTTCGAGTAATCAAATTTCTTCTGAAATGTCTAAGGCTTTGAAGAAACAAAATAAGCCTATGGCTCCCGTTAATCATGCGCCTACTACTTCAGAGAGAACAAAGATGTTTCCCTTGTTCACAGATACGACTTGCGGACCTGAAAGAGGATCCTCTCTATGGAAATATATGTATAAGCTATTTGAAGACGAGAAACAAGGAAAAATCCATAGAAAAGAAACAACATATGCCCCAAATTCTTCTGAAGCTATGATTGGATATGTAGCCAATTCGTTTCTTCACCAAATTGCAACAAGGCCCAAGATACTACCATATACCGATAAGGTGAGGTGAATTATCGACAATATTAATATCAGGGACATATATTTCCTTACCAGTAAAGGAACAATGATTGGTTCCTTTAAGGTAGAAGACCTGAAGCAAATGGCACCATCTTCCAGACCCTAATAAGATTTATGATAAAGAATTTGTTGTGAAATTTTCTAAGGAAAATGAACTCAAATCAGCGCCAATAAGGCAATGGAGTAATCCTAACAAACACAAGAACAAGGAAAAGGGTATGTATTCTACTTATTCTTTCGCAAGTCCCTATTTCTATATCTTAGCTATGATGTCTAGTCTTTTTGGTCAATGAGACACAACTAGATTCTCAGTAGAATGGGTTCCCCTTATGGAAGCAGTAGCTGACACTTATGTTATGGATTGGGGCAATATTCTTTCAAATAATATTCTCACCCAAATTTTAGAGTACAGAAAGAATCACTTTATCTCTTCTAAATTTTTTCCTCCATTTTATATGAGTTGTTATATTATGGATGTCGTATGTTTTACATTAGCCTTTCCAACCATGGGCTAGAAATTGACTACCCAAGATCCCATTCCCATTCATGTATTTCATAGTATTCTCTGGGATTCCAAATATGAAAGTCATTTTTACAGAATCTTTCATGGAGTTATACTACCCCTTTTTGAATTTGTTTTTAACGAGAAAACCCCAAAACTTTCCAAAGAATCCCAAGCCGAATTTTCTTCGATAGGAAAGTGGTTTGGTGAGGTTTCATTCACCTATGTATGAGTATTTGGGAGCCTAGCTCATCCACATGTATTAGCATTGTATGTTCCTGATAAACTTCTCACAAGAGAAATCACATACCAATCCATGGGAAATGGTCTGACCATATTTTTGAAAGAAGCCAAGAAATCATTATGGCCTTCCTTTCTAATTAACTGTGGTGTGTAAGTATTAGACAACTACAAGCATGCTATACTAGAAATTGGGCAACTAGAGTGTTTTAAATTGTTTACAATTCCAATTAGGCAACATGATCTCCTAAAAGTGGCCAATAACTTCACTATTAAAGTGAAAATCAAACCCTTTGTGCACGAATATGATGATTTTGATGACTTGTTTGAGTCTTTTGAAAACTATGCTATAGTTAGGAAGTTGGAAAATATACGCCTTCACCAACCACAACTATTAAAGTTTTAGCAATACAAAAACAAGAGACTAGAGACAATTCCACTCAATATTTTGGATGTCTCTCAAACCATGAATTGGAAACAAAATTAATTAGTTATTAAGGATACTTAAGTCCTTAATACACTATATTAAGAGAATTCAATTGAATTTCAAACAATAGATCTAGATTTCCCCAGCAATATCAAAGATTTCTAGAAAGAGTTTGACCTCAAACTATAAGAAGAATAGGAAACCATGATTATTGACCAAGAGTAGAATATACAAACTCCCCCTTCTACAAGTCAGTACTCGTTTACTGTTGGGCCCTCTAACAAAATGATAAGTATTGAGAGAATGGAATACATCCCGCCCTTCCCAACCTCTAAAATTGTTTTAAATATTCAATAAATCCCTCCTTTAGATATATTTTATAGTCCTAGGCACAAAGTAGTTGTTAGTAGGCAAAAGAAAAGGAGAAGAACAGAACATGCCCAGACTCTGACTCAAGAAGATATGTCAATGGACATTGTTTGGAAATATACCGATTCAAATCCCTCATAGGATCCAACTCAGTTATCATAGTTTGCAGGAGATTATGCATATGCAAATATTGACAAGGCATCAGAGATTCATCAATTGATAAAGCAAAAAGATGAAAAGATATTTCAAATTGAGACAAAGTTACAAGAAGAAAAGCAGAGTGTTAGTCAGCAGCTACAGGTAAAAATTGCACAACTGCAAGAGAGCCTGCATCAACTGAAGATTCAACATCAAGGTGAAAATAGTTCTAAATATACTCTAATTCATCAATTATAGCTCTCCATTGAGCAAATGAAAGATGTTCCAAATATTGATGAATTTAGGAAAGAAGCTTTAGAATTGAACACCTTATTGGAATGGAAACATGTCATCTTTTGTCAAAAATTAACCAGCATTCTTGAATTATGTGAGAAAATAAATTCATGTGTGAATCACATTGTTGACTTGAGAATTATTTTTAATGACATAGATGAGAAGGTGTCCCAATTTTTTACCTGGAAGGATTCCTTTGATGGCCGAAATGCCAACCTACCTAAAATTGAAGAATCAAAGAAAGAAATAGTGTTCATAGATTGGGATATACAACTAAATAACGCAGAAAGGGTAATAAATAGATATAAAGGTGTCGTCGCAAACATTGTGGAAACTATCAGCCAGAACCTGATCGCAGCAAATCTCATAGATATATGTCCTCTTGGTGCATTACCCTTGATAAAATATTTGATAAGGAAATGGAAGGAAGTGTCAAAAGTGAAAGAGGAGCACATCAAGAAGATAGAAAAGTTAGACTGGGAAAGATATTGGAGATATCTAATGAAGCCTCATAGCCAATGGCTCATGCTTTGTTGTCTTACAGATACGTCTTCATACATTCCACCTCCATTATCTGATTTTGTTTTTACTGGACACCTACGCATTAGGCCAGGCCAACCTCCTGAGGTTCAACCTATGCTTAATATTCTTCAACTCAAGGAGGAAATGGAAGAAGGGACAATAGGACAATCCACCAACAAATCACCCCTTTAATTTCAGTTTCTATTTTTATTTTACTTAATTTAAGGAGAGTTGTTTGAAACCTCCTCAATTTTTACTGTAATGGCTATTCTAATACTTATTATTTTTGTATTTAAACCCCTTAATTTCTTTTAAGCAGGGGTCCTGAAATTTTGAAAAGAATACTTTACTGATGTTGCGCTTCTGTACTCTTAAATTTTTTTGAATAGAAAAGTCTGGATTAAGAGTTATTTCTCAAATCAATTGAGTAAATATATATATGGTAATTTTATCTTATATGTTTCATTTAAGTTTCAAATGAGAAATAATTCATTGATCTTATGATGTGTTGTTTTATATATTTGTTTGAATACAATTTGACATCAATTAACTTTTGAACGTGTTATTCTGTTATCATTTATATGTATATGCAATACATGCATTTTGTAAAAGTTGCGATATAAGCTTCATCAAATTGATTTAATTAATTTCTTAATTAAATCAATTATCTTATTTGTTTTTCATATCTCTAAATGAATGTATGATCTTTATTTTCACTCATTGAAATATTATTTCTTTAAATCACATAAGGAAAAAATTTCATCTCGGGATAGATAGATATAGATTTAGATATATAGATATAAGCAGATAGATTTATTGTTTGTTTCAAACTTACTTATAATTACATCTATCAAATTCCTTTTAGAGATAAAACCATTCATTCACTCCAACTATATTAAATTCGGAAACTAGTCCCACAAATCCAATCGGAGCCACCATTCCAAATGGAAAAGGGAAGGTTTTCAAGTCCCCATCCAGGTGGTTTTCCCCGATGTTGTTGCACCGATTTTTGGGGCTTCAACATTTTTGGTGCTATAAGGAGGGCCATCTCACTATGAATGGCACGAAAGCTTCAATTAAAAATTAAATACCATCACCAGAGTCATTCTCCCTCTGAATCCACAACTTCTAGTCATGTTTCAAAATACCCTACTCTTAAATCAGAAGTTGTTCATTCTCCTCCTCAATCTCCTAGTTATTTTCATAAAGAAAACTCTTTAGAATATAATCCCGTGTCACCTGAAGTACAAACGTTGATAAATCAATTGGAAGAAATTTCAAATTCAGCAGAAAAACCTATACTTTAGGAGGCCTTAGAAGGAAGTGACACTTCAATTTTTTAAGGAACTGGTGTATTAACACGATCTATGAGTGAAAAAATTGGAGTTGTCCCTTTTGAATTTCCTCTTCATTCTCATCGAAGGAAAAATCATATTTCTGAAAGAAAATCATCAATTAATGATATTCAACCTATTTCTATCTCTCCAAAAAAATTAGGAATTCTTCCCTCTTCTTCATCTTCTCAAACAAGTTCTTCATTGATCATTAATCCTTCTTATTCTTCTCATTCTACAACTGCTATTACAAGTAGTATTAGTTCCATAATTGTTTCTTCCATACCTTCAACTAGTATTGGAACTACTTCTTCTACTTCAAATCCTCCTCTAGGACCACCCAATCCTCCTCTTCATACAATGGCTAATAGACCTTGGCAAAATCCTGGAGATGTTCAACTACCAGGGCTCCTTCATCCTTTACCTAAGCTTCCTGAAAGATGTTTTCCTAATTATAATCCAGATGATTAATTACCTGCGGAAGAGCATCTTCATAAGCTTTCCATAAATCTTAATGGAGTTACATAGGAAGATTGTGTAGTTAGATTATTTCCTTATACTTTTCAAGGATCAGCTGAATCATGGTATTTTTCATTACCATCAGGCATAACTATTAGTTTGTATATTTTTGAAGAAAAATTCCTTACTAAATTTGAAGATGACTGCACTAATGCAACTCTTATCAATGATCTTTCCAATATGAAAGAAAATACAGGTGAAAATATCAAAGACTTCAATTCCAGATTTAATAAATTTCTCAACAAAATCTGAACCACATCTAATCTTGGAGTAGACATGAAAATATATTGGTACATATCCTCTCTTCCTTCTAATATTTCTATTTTTTTAGATAGAGCCAATAAGGCTACATTGGTTGAGAATATGAAAGAAGCTCTTTCTGTCAAAAAAATAATACTTGCTTTAGAGAAGAAAAATGCTCAAGAAGATAGGAAAACTAAGAAAGTCTCTTTTAAAGATGAATCCAAAAATAAATCATCTAAATATCCCTAAGATATTGAGGGTTTACAAAAGGTTCTCAAAACCATGTCCAACGATATGGTTGATATAAAGAAACAAGTGGCTAAATCTTCTTCAAAGAAACCTTTTAGATATTTTAAGAAAACTTTGTCTTCTCAACCCCCAAATGTGATCTCAAATGTTGAATCAGATCAAGATGAGAATTGTGATGAAACGATGTCATCTTTTGAACAATCTCAAGAAGAAGAAATAGTCGAAGTCCATGGACTATGGGACTTTATTCTCCCAACCTCTGATGATGAAAATAAACATGAGGCACTTCTAGTAAATACTAGAAGTAAAAAAAAAATCGATCTTCCTAAGTCACCTCAAAAGAAAAAGACTTCATTCTCTGTCATTAAGGATAAAGTAGTCAATAAAAAGACTTATTCTACTCAAACAAATCCAATTTCTTCAACTCTTCCATATACCTCTAAAATATTAGTGGTTTCTAATACCATTGAATACAATTTAGTGGAAGATATGAAGAAAATTAAAGCAAATATTTCTCTTTATGAACTAAGAAAAATAAAACAACAACATAAAATTTTTCTTAAGGAATTGAATGCAGTTCCTGCTACACCCTTTCCTGCACCTGTAACTTCGAAAGCAGTTAAAGTAACATGTAAGCCTCCTAACGATTAACTTGAGAAAATTGATGCAAGTGATGTTATTTTAATACGTGATGGATCCAATTCACATACCCCTCCTTTTCTTTTAACTTTTGAATTATTCAAAAAAATGTACAGAATTTCTTAATTAAATCTGGAGCTTCATCAAACATTATGCCATATTCTATTTGTCTCAAATTGAATATATCTCCTCATAAGTGAGTAGTGCATATTTTACAATCAAAGAAAACAAAAGTTAAAATACTAGGAGAAATGAATTCAGTCCTTATCAGATTAGCATCAAATCTAAAGGTCCATCAAGTAATTTATATCTTAGTTGCCAATATACTAGATTTATATGGTCTGATATTAAGTAGAGATTGGTCAGAAAATATTCATGGTTATTTTGCTACTAGCTAGTCTCATATGTGGCATCCCCATAATAGTAAGCCAAATCAAATCAGAGTAGGTCGTGAAAAACATCTAAAACATTCAGTAACTGAATTCAAAGAATAAAATGAACCCATGGCCTTTATCAATAATATCCTTGGAAATTACTCAGTCGAATCCTTCTTGGGGAATTTCAATGCTCTAAAATATCCATTTCTTACCAATTCAGTTAATTCCCAGATTCAAAAATTTTCTCAAACTGATTTTTCCCAGTGTGTAAATATTGTAGATAAACCTTGTAGTGATACTTTATTTTGGACTTTATATTTTGATGGGTCAAAATCCAATGAAGGAGAAGGAGTAGGTTGTATATTAATCAATCCAAAAAGTGAAAAAAATATGGTTACATGCAGACTTGAATTTGAATGTGTTGGGGTTCCAGTGTTTTGGCCAGATTGGCAAGACCAAAAGACTAGACAACATCAAAACCGCTTTGGGATCCTAGGATCTAGCCCTCCTGGATCCAGAGAGGGATCTCTCTATAAATACAAGGAATAATATATCTTTGAAGCTCAAATTTAGGTATTAGGCTAGGTATGAAGAACGAGGGGTTTTTTTGATTTTTTTTTTTGGTTGGATTGGTCGGAGATCATTAACTGAGAAGGTTATGGGATGAAGGAACAGAGCAGCAGGATGTTTCAGCAAAAGAAAATAGGTCAAGAAGGTGTCATTCCATTCGGCTATGGAGTCATGAAAGGGGATTACTTGCATAAAAACTAACCAAGGTTTCCATAGGGCAAGCCATATATACTAAAGGATCTTGTAGATAGATGGTGGAATGGAACATTAAGGAGTGAAGGTGAAATGAGAGAAAGAAAGAAAACCAATTTCTGTCTGGAGATTAGGTCAGATATCATTTAAATCCAGATCTTCTTTGACATACTCTCAAGGAAAAACAAAGTTAATATTTAACATAGAGCAAGGCCTAAGATCAGAGAAGGACTTTTAACCTTCAATGCTTTTGACACTAGCTCAAGAGATCTTAGTAAGGCAAAACTGTTGGAAATGGACCTCAGTGGACAGGGCTAACTCTAAATCCACGGTATTCCAATTCTTCCAGCTTAACCCAACAAGAACATCTAAGCAGCAAACCCCAAATTAGAACATCAGTAAGCATGGGCTAGGCCAACATCTTTGACTGGTTAAATTACATGAATTTGTTCTTAGATTCACTATCAGCATAAAACATCAAAGATAAGAAGAGCAGTGGGCATTAAGGTACCATGCAAGGGTATATCCTAAGCCTGATTTACTGATTCTTATCAGAGAATGATGAACAGTGTGATTAAGATGAAATAAGACAATTGCAGGAAGACAAACATTACCCGTAATATAGACCAAGATCCTGTGAAATTTGTTTGTTCAATTGATGTGTAGAACCAGTCACATACTCTGAGCTCAATGGCTTTTACAATCCAAACTTTCTCCTCCGAGCCTACTAAATTACAAATTACTCAGCTACTTCCCCCAAAAACAGTTCTACAATCAAATGAATCCCTCTAACCAACAACAACAACTTTATAATATGTTCTTCGGGAGTTCTTGTAGGAGAATGAGTAACTGTGGTAGTAGATGTACATTTAATTGATCCATTAAGAGAGAGTGGAGGAAGGTCGAGTGCCCATTCTGCAAAATGGCTCTTCATTAACTATGTGTACTCTGAAGTATGGTGTAGAAGTCTTTGTTAATAACTTCAGGTATGTTCTCTGAAGAACACTGACTGATGGTACTCTGTATTTCCTTCTGAGATAAGTAACATGGATGGAAAGTCTGCGAGGTCTCCATACCTTCATAACTGTTGTCCTGACAGCTTTAGAAGCTTCTGTTAGTGTAATAGCCTTTAAGGGCACAAGCAGGCATGGAGAAAACTGTCAGAAGGTGTCCTTTCTGAGAAAATACATTCTGCTGATGCTGAAACACTGATATTGACTTATTAGTGTTCTTAGTATTCAAACTGCATATTTGTCCTTTGATCAAGGGATTAGGGCGTTAAATCTTCATCAAATATCCTTAAGCCTCTTAATCCATCTTTGCTGACACTCTTTGCCGCTGCTGTAATGGCTTCTATGCGATTTTAGTCACAAGGTTGTGACCGTGGAGACAGAGTGAATTTCTTCACTCTGTAATCCCTATAAAACATGATACACATGTTAAAGAAATCTAGGGGAATGGTGGAGAATTGCTGTGAAGGCCTGTGGAAATTGTGGCGGAAATGGTGGATGCAGGTGAAAACATGTGAAAAACATTGCGGAATGGTGAAAATGGAGCTGATGAAATTTTGCTGTAAAGAGGGTCGCAGACCATTGGATTAGATGGAAAGATGAGATCAATGGTCAGGATTTACTGGGGAAATCCCTTTTTAAGGTTGAGCGGAGACAACAACCTTTATTGTAAATAAAAAAGGTTTAATGTTTTGGGAAAATACAAAGGGAAACGATGAAAATGAATGAAAGCGGGGGCCATTAATGGTGGGACATGGTAAGGGAAGAGGGTGATTAACTGTGAGCCGTTGGATCTCAGGAGGAGATCAACGACGGAGATCTTCGGGAGAAAAAACGGGAAAGGTGGTATTAGTGGGAAAAACCACCGATGTCGTGCAACTTTAGAGTGGTTTTAAACCTTTGCCCAAAAAATGCGATATATGTCTCTGCGTGACACATGGCCAAACAAAACTGCCCATATAGTGCGATTTTGAAGCGTTAAAGCCCAGATGCCATAATAACGCGATATGCATGCTGACCGTTGGATGTGGGGCGATGAGTTATAACAGTGGGAAATGGATCGCGATAAGGGAAAGTGCACGGGTGATTAGGCAGAAGGTGGTTAAAGTGGATTAGATCCTAGCCGTCTGATCTATAGAATAGACGGTCTAGATTTAAAGAGGGAGTGGAAAGCAAAAGGGTCAGTGAAATGGGCGGAAGAAAGGAGGACCGTTGGATCAAAGGGAACGGACGGGGGAGATTAAATCACATCGGAGAAAGGCAGGGGGCAAAAACTCTAAGGTCCGATGTTGCGATTAGCGCTGGACCGTCGGATCAAGGTGTGATCGATGATCGCGATCAGATCAGAGATCGCCAATCGGGAAAAACAGAAAGTGGGGACGCTTGGGTCTGCGCGATGTGATTACGCGCCAGCCATCTGATCTAGAACCAGATCGAAGGTCCAAATTCAATCGGAGGGAGATGGAGAGATGTGGTGGGGCGCGGTGTGGGATCACTGCTGGACATTAGATCTATATAGATCAACGAATGATATTGTAGTGTAGGCTTGCAGAACAAAAGCCCAATCGCATCGGAGATTTCAATTAACAAAGGGAAAAGGGTTAAACAAGGGCTCTGATTGCGATAAGCACCCAGGGCTTTAGAGCCTGGTCCTGAGTGCGGGTCATATGGTGGGGAAGTGGTTAGGGGCTAGCCGAAAGGGGCTTAGGCCTATTATAAGGTAAAAAGTGGGTTTTTTTGGCTTAAATTTAGTGTTTTTAAGGCCAAAGGATGGTTCCGGTAGATGGAATAAGGGGTTATTAAAGAAAACAAAGGAAGATTGTAAGGTTTAAAGGGGAGTTAGGATGATTTATAGGGTTAGTGAGGGGTTTTTGAGGAACTTTGAAACGGGAAAAAGGTGATGAAAATAGAAGCTTTGTGGGAATGAAATAAGGGGGAAAAGAGGCCTTTTTGAGCAAAATTATTTCACTAACAGAGAGGATTTTTCATGGAAACAACAGTGAAGATTTTTCAAAGGGAAAAGACACAAGGAGGCTTCAAGAAAGATATGTTTTCATAGGAAATGTATTTCTTGAAGGCTCAAAAGCATTTTAGCCACCTGTTTTCTGGTCAAAAAATTTATAGGTGGCTAACAGTGGCTCCACATGGGGATGGCATCTTCTTGAAGGTGTCAAGAATTCAAAAAATAGTCTTTGGTGTAGGCTAGATGTGTGGTACTTGAAATATCCTTTTCTTTTCTTGGATCAACTGCCACAAATCATGAAGACATCATATCAGCAATAACATTCTCCCAAACAACTACCTACCCATACTATTGTCCTAGCATTTTTTCTTCTGGGTGCATTTGGACTTGCAGACCCATTACATCATCAATTTTTTATAAACAGGAAAGTAAACCTATTATATTTCTACCCTTATTACTCCATGAGACCAGATTAAACAAATGGCCTCATGGCTTCTCTATCTAACTAATATCTGCTAGGATTAAACTGTCTAGCAGATTTCTTCTCTATATTCTAAGACAGAAATTGAAAAACAATCAAGCCAGGATTAGACTGTCTGGCTTGTTGGACTTTGTAGAAATTAAAAACAACTAAATACAAGCTCACAGGCTGAGCTTTATTGATATTTCCTACCTACCCTATTTTAATTGGAAATATATGATGTTTTAGGTGATACAATAATGCCAGTGCAGCCAGTCAAGCAGTAATAAAAAAAGGGTAGAAATACTGACTGCTTGTCAGAGATAACCATAGGGTACTCTGCACATGGGTCTTCAAAACTAAGGCCACCACCAGTGGTGACCACTTCTGATGTATTTGACTCTTACAAAGGTTCAATTCTTGGGAACTTGAGCCAATCAGGGCCTCCATATATGTTTCCATAGGATCATAAAAAACATGATATAAACCTTTTTCTTTAGAGCCTTCCATGACTAGTAGGCTGTCTGCATCCATGACAGTTTCAATCACTGCATCTGCAGTATGGCCTCTGTAATCACACTCCTCGTTTTCCCGGTTAGGAGTATTTGGTAGGTAAGTGTCAACTAGGCATACCTCCTCTTCCACTGGATCAAGACAAAGATGTCTGTGGGAAAGAAAGTCTCCCTCATCTTCACTGCAGCCTGAACTGGAGGGATCATCATGTATGGAAGGGCTATCCTCTTCTGACCTTGGCAGGTTCTGCTGGAGTGAACTGAAATCTACGGAAAAATTAACATATTCTTGAGCAGGGGTTTCTTTGTTTACCTCAAACCTCTTAGGAGAAGGTTCAGTAAATTCCTCTTGCTCAAGATTTTCTTCATTGCTTTTTTCCTCATCCTCTGCACTAGAAAGCTGTTGACATCCTTCTTCATGGCTGTTAGCCCCCCTATGGAATTCTTGACAAGCAAGCTGGGGGCTAGATTTTTCTGGAGCCTCCAAGGAATGCCTTTCCCCTGAAAATTGACCCTCCTTGGAGTCTCTTTGTGTTGTGCCCCAATATAAAGCCTCTCTGATGATCCATTCTTCAAAGGGCCTATTTTACCCCTCATATCCCTGCAAAATACCACAATTCTCCCTTTCTTTCCCTCAAGATTCCCCTTCCTTATGCATAGATTCCCCGAAATCCCCTTGAAATCCTATCCCTGCCCCTGTTTTGGCTGTTCCTGCCCTTCATTTCCCTATCGTTACCCTTGGCTGGCCCCAAATTGCATTAAAAATGAATAAAAATCCATACTTTTCACATATTGAGCCTAGCCCCTCTTCCGATAAGCCCCCGCTCCTTTCCCCCCCATATAACCCATCCTTGGAACCACCTGCCTGCTCCAAAGGCGCCTATACCCTAGTCTCGTTGGGTGCAATCTAAACCGTTGATCTCCCCAAAACGAATGGCGATCACCTCTCCTGCGGTAAGCACCATTGAAACCATCCATTGCCAATGATCGCATCTAAACCGTCCCTTCCCCGATGAATCAATGGCCTGGAACCTCCCCAAACAGTGGACCCCGCACCGCATTATGTTTCGAAACCACTGGTATTTTCCGCACCGCTCATCCACAGAGGGCG
Source organism: Pinus albicaulis (assembly GCA_034641835.2). Classification (NCBI taxonomy): domain Eukaryota; kingdom Viridiplantae; phylum Streptophyta; class Pinopsida; order Pinales; family Pinaceae; genus Pinus; species Pinus albicaulis. Next base: position 417,379,955 of record CM076570.1, on the reverse strand, counting down.
GTATTCGTCTGAAACCCAGCGATTCCATACGACTGTCGACACCTGTCCCTCGTACGATTCCAAAACCACTTTTCTCCCGCGCGTTAAAATTCGGTACAAGACGCTCAGCGGAATTGATAGGAACCGTCAGATCTGGAGGAACTCATCTAACGAATGTCGTTCATCGAACCTGCGCACTGCTTAACGCCCGACCATCGTACCTGCTGGTCCACCGTCTGTTGTTCTCGACCGTCGATCTCCACCCCGGTTGACGGTCCAGATTTGTTTATCCTCTGTTGACCGTTCCTCGTCGCCCTGCCTCACCACGTCACCTCCACGTGCGCGTCCCGTACATTCCCCGTTTCCATCACCATATCATTGTTTTTGTCGTGTTTTTTAAAAGTTTCCATTCGTCTATTACATCTATTCGCTCTGTGTTTCACCATTCCTCCACCAGAGAAATTTTTATCAGTGCCACTGTGAACTTTTCCCTCCGTTTCATCGTCAGCATAGCCATGTTCATCGTCCACGCCGCCTTCTCCATTCCTGTCCATGGTTTTTCTTCATAGTTTGTTGTTTTGCAGGGTTTCTAAAGGTAGAAGACCACCATGATTCTACATGGCAAAGCTGTGCAGTCAGAATTAAATCCAAGAACTAGTACTGTCGTGAGATAGTCAAATAAAGTGACTGGCAGGATTCGCATTAAGGAAAAGGCCGATTTCAAACACTGAAAACCTTTCAACGCCATTAAAACCCGAGCTACCCTGTCAGAAGCAAAGTGGAGCAGCAGAGTGTCGGTACTGAGCAAAAGGAAGATTAAGGCACGCTAATGATCGAATTTAGCCTTAACGCAGTGTTTTAAGGAGGCAAAGCACCGGTTGAAGACCCCGAGGATCGATTGAAGGATCCTGAGTGCAGGCAAAAGGTACCATCAGGGTTTATTCACCAGCAGAATGTTTTTCTTCATCAATTATAGGGTGCCCATACAGCTTTCATTACGCGCCATGTCCCTGAAGGAGTTTTCACCCTAAAAACAGTTCAAAACAATCAGAGCATTTATGCGAACATACTTCTCAGCAGTTGTTCACCATTTGTTTATTCCCCACAAGTACAACAAAGTATGGCCACCAAAATGCAGAAAATTCATATCTGGAGTAAAGGAAAATCTGAAGAAGATCATCCCTGCATATAGAGGTGACAAACCTTAAATACTCAGTATTCAAACAGAATGGGCCTTGGCCCTATTTCTCTACTCTGTGTTTAATGATACATTTAATTTTCACCTACCTTCTCAGTTGATTTTCTATTCATCATCTGCTATAAAGCACAGAAAGAAACATTGTAATGGTTGTTGATGAGATATCAGCGAAACGCATGTATTTTCCTCTCGAGACAAGTTCTTCGGGTAATATTGTAAGATAGGCTGAGATTTGATGTATTCAGACTGAATGTTCAAGCTATGGGCTATGATGTACCTGATTGGTGTTGTTTTTAATATGACAAGCATATTTCGTTGGATCCTGATCTTAAGCAGCTGGTGATGTTTTTCCTTTCTCTGTTTTTGTGATTGACTTGCTTTCATTTCATTATGTTTCTTCAGGCTCGCATCAGAAGTTTGGCATAAGATTTACCCTTGATAGGTACCTTATGTTGCTGCTCTCCCAACCCTTTATGTTTTCTGCTTATATGTGTATCTGAATATTGATTTCAATTGATTTAACCAGTGTAGTGGATGTTATTGCCTACTCTCTGATGTATGAATTAATGAAGTCTATGTTTAGATGTTCTTGTTAGGATTCAGTTGGATGCGTTGAGAACACTATGAGGTCTGGAACCTTATCTCTGCCTCACTAGGACCTTTCCATCCCAATTAACCCTTTCTTAGAACCCTTTGTCTTGCCTCTGATTTTGTCCAAGCAGGTCTGGAGTTAAACGACCTCTGACCTGATCTATAGACAAAGTTGGATGGTTCTCCTTCATTCATTTTCAGTCCTTAATGTCCCATTCCAAATATCTCCTTTAAGATCCAAATGCTCTAGATGAATATCCCAACTAAAAGCTTGCACATTGATTACAAATAAATCCTTTTTTAACTCCATAGCCCAATGGCCTTGATGTTCCCTGAGTTATCTGTTACAGCCTAAATTCACTCTATGCTCATCCTTGTCTTGTGATGAACCCTTCCTTCCTGATTCCCAACAACCAAACTCTTAATCAAAAAAACAAACCCTGTGCATATAACTAGCCTAAAATCATAACTTAGAGCTTCAAAGACATACACTTTGACTCATACAGAGAGATCCCTCTCTGGACTGTAGGAGGGCTAGATACTAAGGTCTGAAATTGGTTCTATGTTGTCTCATCTTTTGCCCTATTAACTGGGCTAAAACATGGGAACTCAACATAATGGCTACCTACTGGGAACCGAGTGCATTTCACCTAAACATTCTTAGTCAGAACTTAGAACTCTGTTAGGTCAAGGCCATTACTTCTTTTGAATTAATTTCACATTGAATAACCACCATACTCTTAGACGGAGCTTGGACAGGGCCAGGTAGCCTCCAGATCTCATCCTCTTTAGGAGGTGACATATCTGGTAAATGCCCTCCCAGTCAATCTCTGGTGAGAGTTTGTTGTGTTCTGAGGTTACTCTTGAGAGGTGATAGTGCCTGAGCACTGTGGTGGACAGTGTAACCCTTTCGACATACCCTAAATCATCCACCTGGCGACTCCATAGTTCCTAAAGGATCAAAGACTCCACTGGTGATCAGTAGGCCTGCTGATTGTCTTGGTTTCACATTAGACTCCACTGGGAGACCAACCTTTGAAACAACATTAACCACAAAAGAATTAACAAGAAGGGTTAAGCCGCTTAGGTAGAAGTATAACATTCTGGCTTTTAGAACCATTCACACGAGAGCTTATCCCAACCCTAACCCACCTGAAATAGTTGACAATCCGGAGAGTATCCTCAAAGGAGCTCCTACACCCAACAGGCCAACTATTTCCAGACACATTCTTAGAGCTAATTCTGCACCAGAAAACCTAACAGCTCTAGCACCTTTTCTCCCTGACCTAGACCTACCTAACAGTTTATCAAGAACTAGGTCAGTCAATCACCTAGACCAGCAAGACCTTGAGCCTCATAGCACACCATCTAACGGTGGTCAAAACACTAGGAACAGAGAAACCCCTCCATCCACACCACCTGATTTTCACTTCCTTCAAAACTTGGGACTCTCTCACCCTAGATCTACTCAACATACTTCTACTGGTCTGAATATCCCTGTCATCCAAATACCAGCTGCTCAAGCTAACCCTTTTCCTTACCAGAATATCATCATGGCAGCTTGGTATGCACCTCTAGTTTTACCTCAGCCTATGTTACCCTTACCAAATGATTATCAGTCAAAAATCCCACACTTTACTGCAAAAGAGTCCATAACAACTCAACAACATGTAGATAAAATGGAGGATTCCTTTGATTACATGGAGATTGATGATGAATCAAAAAAAATGAGAATCTTTGCCCAAAGCCTAGGTGGTGATGTAAAGAAATGGTTTAAGGGCTTACCTCCTGGCAGTATCCCAGATCTTCCTGCATTATATTATACCTTCATAAACAAATGGGAGACTAGGGCAAACCCTCGCCAACTCCTAGCCGAATACATGAGCCTGAAAAGGAATGCAGGAGAGAGTGTCCATGATTACATAACAAGATTTAACAGCATTTACAATGCTCTCCCTCCACATATGAAACCTCCACAAGGTATGGCCTTAGCAAAATACCCTGATGGGTTTGATGCAGACATGTCCTATGAGCTTAGGGATAAAGAATACACCACACTGGAAGATATGAATAAAGGGGCTATAAACATAGAAGCCAATTTGATTGAGAAAAGAGCAAGACTGAGGTCTGAGAGGAGGGTAACCTATAGGGATGACAATGTAGCTTCCACATCCGATCCAAACTATGACAAATTGTCTAAAAACGTGGAGAGACTACAACAAATGATGGAAAAAATGGTTGTCACAGTTAGCAATCAGAACAGAAACCAAAACCAGAATCAGAACCAAAACTTTAGAAGGAACAACAATGCTCCCAACAGACAAAAGGAGTCAGATCAGCAAGTCATTCCCCCATTTCAAAACTTTCTAGATGAAGATGAGGGAATTATAGAAGAGTCTAGAGGGGATGCAATTAACATGTTCGAATCAGAAGACTTGGTCCTTAACTGTGATTCGAGGGAAGACCAACCCTCACCCTTTTATTGGGATGAGGAATGGTTGGAAACTGAGGATTACAGATTAGGATTTGAAAATGCCATGTTACAGGTCAGGGAACAATATGAACTTAGGAGCAAGAAAAGCCAAGATACTTCCAAAGCCAAAAATCCCAAGGTAACCTTCAAGAAAAGTCCTGATAAATCATCTAAAGCATCTGCTGCAAATAACAAAACAACAGCTGAAAATTCTGGTAAACACAAAGAAAAAGACAACCAAGACACTGAAAAACCAAGCCTACCAGCTAGTAGCACTAGCACTTCAGCCAGTGCTCCCAAAAAAACGATTCCTAACCCTGTACATAGTGAGAAATCACAAACTGATTCAGCTACTAAAGTAGTAGCAAATAAAACAGAATTGAGTATTACAAAGGTCCAGTCCACTTTCAATTTAGAGAGTGAACTTGCAAAAATCAAAATCTCTATACCATTATCTGAGCTGGCCACTCAGGATGTATATAAAGGCCAAATTTTGAAAGCATTGAATCTAGGGGAAATAAATGATTCTGTGAACCTGAATGATGATCAACCAGCCCTACTCTTTGGTCCAAAAATTGAGGGAAAGTTTCAGGAAGGGGTAGTTCCACCTTTCTATGTCAGTCTCAACATTCACGACAAGATCCTTCATAATTCCATGCATGACTATGGTGCATCCCACAATCTAATGCCTAAGGTAGTGATGGAAAGGCTAGGCCTAGAAATTACCAGACCTTACAAAGACTTATACTCATTTGACTCTAGCAGAGTAAAATTCCTATGCCTAATCAAAGACTTATGTGTGAGTTTGACCCAGATTCCTGCCAAATGTATGGTCATGGATGTAGTGGTGGCAGATGTGCCACCTAAGTATGGCATGTTGTTGTCTAGATCATGGGGAGACAAACTGCAAGGAACAATGCAGATGGACGGCTCTTATGCCACTATCCCTATATTTGGCCAACTTAGAAGACTGTATAGAGAGTCTCAGATGAAATTCTTAGTCAGCAGCCTCGATAAGCCTGAGAATTCACCACTATACTCTGTGCACACTACCCTAGATTCTTTTATCCTTTATAACGACCAATCCTTGGGGGATTCAGAATCTGGAAACATGGGTACAAACGTAGAGGCTAAAAGCACAGACCTGAACATAATGGCTACCCTGGAGGAAATTGAAGAAGAAAATAGTAGTGAAACCTGCAGAATATGCGGTGGGAGCCTAACTCAGAATGATCCAAGAACGCAATACAGTCAGCCCATTAGTCACACCCTTCAAGCTAACACATCACGTGAAGAATCAGATATCCCGCAACCTAATACAGACCCTCTAGCGCAACATAATGGCGAACCCCTGTGGGAAATGAACTTTGACGGGTCCTGTACTAGGAAAAATGCTGGAGCAGGGGTGTGGCTGCATAACACAGAAAATGATCATGCAGAAAGCCACGTTGTCAATCTGCGTTTCAGATGCACAAATAACATTGCAGAGTATGAAGCTCTCATCCTGGGTCTAAATTTATTGAAGAAATTAGGAGCCCATAGGATAGCTGTGAGAGGAGACTCTGAGTTAGTTATCAAACAGGTGAATGGTGAGTATTCAGCAAAACACCCCAGGCTTAGGGCATACAGGAATGACACTCTGGATTTGCTGAAAATGTTTGTTGAATGTGAATTAGCGTTCGTTCCTAGGGGTCAAAATAAAATTGCAAATGGATTAGCTTGTCTAGCTAGCTCATATCTTAAGACCCCAGTTGACCAACGGATCATTATTCAGACCAAATTCAGGCCTGTAGTGCCAGAAAACGAAAAATATTGGCAGGTCTTTGAAGGAGACAAACAGATCGAAGATTTCCTGGTGGGCAGGAATGAGTTTGAATTTTCTGATTTAGACTCAATTTCTGATGACAGCTGCCCAAGTGAGAATCCCCCAGACGAACAAGAAACACCCTGTAACATAGAAATAAATTCTCTTTCTGAGCAAACTGGAAATCCAACCGAAGATTGTGAAAACGCAGATACCGAAGAGGTAGAGGTGCTGCAGGCCAAAGATAAGAACATACCCAGAGGCCTGGCACCCCTAGAGGACCTTTTTGAATTTGATGACGTAGAAAAAAATCCCACAATAGAACATGCTGATTCTGATGTGGAGGAATGCGACATAGGCACTAAAGACAGGCCCAAAATGATTAAACTGGCTAAGTCTATACCTGCAAACATGAAGCAGAAATACATTGAGTTGTTTAAATAATTCATTGATGTGTTTTCATGGAGATATGAAGACTTAAAGGCATATGACACCAACATCATTCAGCACAAGATACCCTTGAAGGAAATTCAGAAGCCTTTTAGATAGAAACTCCGTAGGATCAACCCAAAACAATTGCCCGCAGTCGAGAAAGAGATTAAGAAAATGTATGATGCAGGCATAATAGTTCCCGTGAGGTTTTCTGATTGGGTGTCAAATCTAGTGGTTGTGAGGAAGAAAACAGGGGAGATCAGATTATGCATAGACTTTAGAAACCTCAATAGAGCATCCCTGAAAGACAACTACCCCTTGCATAGAATGGAGCACATCTTACAGAAGGTAGTGGGCTCTAAAAGAATCTCCCTTCTTGATGGTTTTTCAGGCTATAACCAAATACTGGTACTCCCAGAAGATCAACTCAAAACAACATTCACCACTCCATGGGGCACCTTCATGTATGTGAAAATGCCCTTTGGACTGATGAATGCTGGCCCCACCTTCCAGAGAGCGATGGACATAGCTTTCTCAGAAGAGATAGGACACTTCATATTTATCTACTTGGATGACTTGACTGTCTTTTCCAAAACTGAAGAAGAAAACTTGAAGCACCTGAGGAAAGTTTTTGAGAAATGTAGAAGGTATGGCCTGTCCTTAAATCCTAAGAAAATTGTGTTTGGGCTGCAAGAAGGTAAACTTCTAGGCCATATTATCTCTGAGAAAGGTATCGGGATAGACCCACAGAGAGTTGAGGGAATACTCCAAATCACACACCCAAGAAACATCAAGGAGTTACAGTCTTTCATTGGGAAGATTAACTTCCTTAGGAGGTTCATTCCCAACCTTGCTGAGCACCTTAGAAAAATGACTGAAATGCTAAAGAAAGGTGCAGGAATTAAGTGGACTGTTGAAGCCAAGAAATCTTTTGAGTCAGTAAAACTTTCACTCACTCAGGCCCCTGTCCTTATCAGCCCTGACTTCTCAAAATATTTTTTGATCTTTTCATTTGCTTCCCAACACACAATAGCTGCAGTTTTGCTGCAGAAAAATTCAGAAGGTAATGAACAGCCTATAGCTTTCTTCAGTAAAGCCTTAAGAGATGCACCCTTAAAATACAACATCATGGAAAAGCAGGCTTATGCCCTGATTAAGGCCTTAAAGGACTTTAGGGTGTACATTCTACATTCTCGCACCATTGCTTATGTGCCAAATATAGTGGTCAAAGATATCTTGTCTCAATACCCTGATGGGAAAAGGGGCAAATGGATTGCTACCATCTTGGAATAAGACCTTGAAATAAAACCCACCAAGCTGATCAAAGGTCAAGGCCTGGCCCGGTTAATGGCTGAATCAAACTTGCAGGCCATTGACATTAACATGATGAATTCCTTAGATGAGCAGGAAGGATTGCCCCATCCAGATGTAGAGGAACAGTTTCAAAACTCTCCTTGGTATACTGATATCATTTATGTTCTCACTAATCTCAATGCCCCTCCAGAACTGTCCAAAACCAAGGCCAGATTCATAAAACTCAAGGCTAGAAATTACTGCATTATGAGTGAGAGTCTATATTGGAAAAATCCAAATGGCCTTTTACTGAAATGTTTGTCTGAGACTGAAGCTGGAAAGATCAAACAAGAATTCCATGCTGGAGAATGCGGAGGCCACCTGAGCTGGAAATCCACTGCAAATAAAATACTCAGGCCTGTTTATTATTGGCCTACACTGTTCAACGATGTCCATAAAATGATAACCACTTGCCACAAATGTCAGATCTTTGAAGGCAAAAGAAAGCTCCTTCCCCTCCCTCTGCAACCTATCACCATAGAAGGCCCCTTCATACAATGGGGCCTTGACTTTATAGGATAAATTCATCCTGCTTCCTCTGGACAACATAAATGGATCCTAACTGCTACAGATTACTTCACTAAATGGATAGAAGCTATGCCCACTAGGAATGCCACTGATTCTGTCATCATTAGGTTCCTAGAAGACTTCATCCTATCTCGGTTTGGCTGTCCAAGGAAAATAATCACTGACAACGCTGCTACTTTCGGATCCAAGAGAATGGTTGATTTCTGCCACAGGTACGGAATAGCGCTTGGTCATTCAACTGCCTATTACCCCCAAGGTAATGGTCTAGCTGAATCATCAAATAAAAGCCTGGTTACAATCATTAAGAAGTTGCTGGAAGAGAACAAAAGGTCATGGCATAAAAAGTTGATACATGCCTTGTGGGCAGACAGGCTCACCACGAAGAAATCTATTGGCATGTCACCTTTCCAGCTGGTTTATGGTACAGAAGCAGTTTTTCCTACAAGCCTTGGAGTTCTAGTAATCAAGCTTGTTCAGGAGATTCAATCAGAGGAAGACAGCATGATAAGGAGGATAAATGAAACAATACATCTCCAGCAGACAAGGGATCAGGTCTACAACAGAGCTGTCAGAGTTCAGGAAAGCATAAAAAGGCAATTTGACAAAAGAGCCAAAGCTTCAGATTTCAAGGTTGGGGATAAAGTTCTGAAATGGGATTCAAGAAGAGAGGATAAAGGTAAACATGGAAAGTTCGACAGCTTGTGGCAAGGTCCATATATCATCCAAGCCACTGTGGGTCCTAATGTGTTTTTTCTGCAAGAACTTGATGGCACAGAGTTGTTTGGGGGTCCTGTCAATGGCAGGATGCTCAAGCATTACTTCTATTGATTTTCATTTCCAGTTTCATCTCCATTATACATATCATTGCAGCTTTTATTTTCAATAAAAGATAAAATGTTCCAAAAAACAGAGTGAAAGGACAGGTCCAGACTTGCTCAAAACATGGACCTCTGAAAGTTGCAAAAAAAGTAGCTCAAACATGATAAAACCTGAGCTAAAATAAGTAGAGTATCTGGTCCTAATATGCTCAAAATCTGGATCAGCAGTGAAAAGAAGAATCAACTCTAATATGCCCAAAGTCAGAGCTTAAATCAAAGAAAAGAGGTGACTCCAATACGCTCAAAATCTGAGTCACAAACACAAAAGGATATATCAGAACTGTGAATTTCATGCCTTCACAGTTTTGTTTTCAAGATTCCACTCCAGCAAGTCAGACAGTCTAATCCTGGCTTGGCTGTGTTTCAATTTCCTGTTTTAGAATGTAGGAGAAGATATCTGTTGGACAGTCTAATCCCAGCAGGTGTTAGATTAGGTAGAGAAGCATATGGGGTCATTTGTTTAATCCGGCCTCATGGAGAAATAAGGGTAGATTTAGAATGGGTTTGTTTTTGTTTTGAAAAATAAAATGTAAAGGGTCTGCTAGCTCATATGCACCCAAAGGGAAATGTTACAACTGTAGGCTGGGTAGGTAGATTGGTCAGGAAATGTTTCTGCTGATGTTTCTATCATGTTGTGGCAGCTAAATTGAAGAAAGAAAAGGATGTGCCAAGCAGCAGGCATCTGGCCTACTCCAAAGATCATTTCTGGTTTCTTGACTCCTTCAAGAAGAAGCCATCCCCATGTGGAGCCACTGTTAGCCCCCCTATGAAATTCTTGACAAGAAAGCTGGGGGCTAGATTGTTCTGGAGCCTCCAAGGAATGCCTTTCCCCTGAAAATTAACCCTCCTTGGAGTCTCTTTGTGTTGTGCCCCAATATAAAGCCTCTCTGATGATCCATTCTTCAAAGGGCCTATTTTATCCCTCATATCCCTGCAAAATACCACAATTCTCCCTTTCTTTCCCTCAAGATTCCCCTTCCTTATGCCTAGATTCCCCGAAATCCCCTTGAAATCCTATCCCTGCCCCTATTTTGGCTGTTCCTGCCCTTCATTTCCCTATCGTTACCCCTAGCTGGCCCCAAATTGCATTAAAAATGAATAAAAATCCATACTTTTCACATATTGAGCCTAGCCCCTCTTCCGATAAGCCCCTGCTCCTTTTCCCCCCATATAACCCATCCTTGGAACCACCCGCCTGCTCCAAAGGTGCCTATACCCGAGTCTCATTGGGCGCAATCTAAACTGTTGATCTCCCCAAAACGAACGGCGATCGCCTCTCCTGCGGTAAGCACCATTGAAACCATCCATTGCCAATGATCGCATCTAAACCGTCCCTTCCCCGATGAATCAACAGCTCGGAACCTCCCCAACCAGTGGACCCCGCACCGCATTATGTTTCGAAACCACCGGTATTTTCCGCACCGCTCATCCGCAGAGGGCAGTATTCGTCCGAAACCCAGCGATTCCATACGACTGTCGACACCTGTCCCTCGTACGATTCCAAAACCACTTTTCTCCCGCGCGTTAAACTTCGGTACAAGATGCTCAGCGGAATTGATAGGAACCGTCAGATCTGGAGGAACTCATCTAACGGCTGTCGTTCATCGAACCTGCGCACTGCTTAACGCCCGACCATCGTACCTACTGGTCCACCGTCTATTGTTCTCGACCGTCGATCTCCACCCTGGTTGACAGTCTAGATTTGTTTATACTCTGATCTCAATGGCTTTTACAATCCAAACGTTCTCCTCCCAGCCTACTAAATTACAAACTACTTAGCTACTTCCCCCAAAAATAGTTCTACAATCAAATGAATCCCTCTAACCAACAATAACAACTTTACAATATGCTCTTCGGGAATTCTTATAGGAGAATGAGTAACTATGGTAGTAGATTTACATTTAATTGATCCATTAAGATAGAGTGGAGGAAGGTTGAGTGCCCATTCTGAAAAATGGCTCTTCATTAACTGTGTGTACTCTAAAGTATGGTGTAGAAGTCTTTGTTAATAACTTCAGGTATGTTCTCTGAAGAACGCTAAGTGATGGTACTCTGTATTGCCTTCTGAGATAAGTAACCTAGATGGAAAGTCTGTGAGGTCTCCATACCTTCATAATTGTTGTCTTGACAGCTTTAGAAGCTTATGTCAGTGTAATGACCTTTAAGGACACAAGGAGGCATGGAGAACACTGTCGGAAGGTGTCCTTTCTGAGAAAATACATTCTACTGATGCTGAAACAATGATATTGACTTATTAGTGTGCTTAGTCTTCAAACTGCGTCTTCATCCATTGATCAAGGGATTAGGGCGTTAAATCTTCATCAAAGATCCTTAAGCCTCTTAATCCATCTCTTCTGATACTCTTTACTGCTACTGTAATGGCTTCTCTGTGCTTGTAGTCACAGGGTTGTGACCGTGGAGACAGAGTGAATTTCTTCACTCCATAATCCCTACAAAACATGATACTCATGTTAAAGAAATCTAGGGGAATGGTGGAGAATTGCTGTGAAGGCCTGTGGAAACTGTGGCGAAAATGGTGGATGTAGGTGAAAACAGGTGAAAAATATTGTGGAATGGTGAAAATGGAGCTCATGAAATTTTGGTGTAAAGAGGGTCGCAGATCGTTGGATTAGATGGACAGATGAGATCAACGGTTAGGTTTTACCAAGGAAATCCCTTTAGAAATTTGGGCAGAGACAAAAACCTTTAGTGTAAATTACAAAGGTTTAATGTTTTGGGTGAATACAAAGGGAAACGATGAAAATGAATGAAAGCAGGGGCCATTAATGGTGGGACCCGGCAAGGGCAGAGGGTGATTAACTGTGAGCCATTGGATCTCAGGAGGAGATCAACGACGGATATCTTCGGGAGAAAAAAGGGGAAAGGTGGTATTAGTGGGAAAAACCATCGGTGTCACATAGCTTTAGAGTGGTTTTAAACCTTTTCCCAAAAAACACGATATATGTCGCTGCATGACATGTGGCCAAATAAAACCACCCATATCGCGTTATTTTGAAGCGTTAAAGCCCAGATGCTAGAATAATGCGATATGCATGCTAACCGTTGGATGTGGAGCGATGAGATATGACGGTGGGAAATGGAGCGTGATAAGGGAAAGTGAACGGGTGATTAGGCGGGAGGTGGACAAAGCAGAGTAGATCCTGGCGTCTAATCTATAGAATAGACGGTCTAGATTTAAGGAGGGAGCGGAAGGCAAAAGGGTCAGTGAAATGGGTAGATGAAAGGAGGACCATTGGATCAAAGGGAACGGACGGCAGAGATTAAATCGCATTGGAGAAAGGCAGGGGGCTGAAACTCCAAGGTTTGATGTTGCAATTAGCGCTGAATCAGCGGATCAAGGTGTGATCAACAGTCGCTATCGGATCGGAGATCGCCAATCGGGGAAAACAGAAAGTGGGGACGCTTGGGTCCGCGTGATGCGATTACGTGCCAACCATCTGATCCGGAACCAGATCGATGGTCCACATTCAATCGGAGGGAGATTGAGAGATGTGGTGGGGCGCGGTGTGGGATCAGCGCTGGCCATTAGATCTGTATAGATCAATGACTGATATTACAGCGCGGACTTGAAGAACAAAAGCCCAATCGCATCAGAGATTTCGATTAACAGAGGGAAAAGGGTTAAACAAGGGCTCCGATTGCGATAAGTGCCTGGGGATTTAGCGCCTGGTCTTGAGCACGGGTCATATGGTGGGGAAGTGGTTAGGGGCTAGCCGAAAGGGGCTTAGGCCTATTATAAGGTAAAAAGTGGGTTTTTTTGGCTTAAATTTAGTGTTTTTAAGGGCAAAGGAGGGTTCTGGTAGATGGAATAAGGGGTTATTAAAGCAAACAAAGGACGATTGTAAGGTTTAAAGGGGAGTTAGGATGATTTAGAGGGTTAGTGAGGGGTTTTGGAGGAACTTTGAAAGGGGAAAAAGGTGATTAAAATAGAGGCTTTGTGGGAATGAAATAAGGGGGAAAAGAGGCCTTTTTGAGCAAACATTTTTCACTGACAAAGAGGCTTTTTCATGGAAACAGCAGTGAAGATTTTTCAAAGGGAAAAGACATGAGGAGGCTTCAAGAATGATATTTTTTCAGAGGAAATGTATTTCTTGAAGGCTCAAAATAATTTTAGCCACCTGTTTTCTTGTCAAAAAAATTATAGGTGGCTAACAGTGGCTCCACATGGGGATGGCATCTTCTTGAAGGTGTCAAGAATTCAAAAAATAGTCTTTGGTGTAGGCCAGATGCCTGGTACTTGACACATACTTTTCCTTTCTTGGATCAACTGCCGCAAATCATGAAGACATCATATCAGCAGTAACATTCTCCCAAACAACTACCTACCCATACTATTGTCCTAGCATTTTTTCTTCTGGGTGCATTTAGACTTGCAGACCCTTTACATCATCAATTTTTTATAAACAGGAAAATAAACCTATTCTATTTCTACCCTTATTACTCCATGAGACCATATTAAACAGTTGGACTCATAGATTCTCTATCTAAACTAATATCTGCTAGGATTAAAATGTCTAGCAGATTTCTTCTCTACATTCTAAGATAGAAATTGAAAAACAGTCAAGCCCGGATTAGACTGTCTGGCTTGCTGGACTTTGTAGAAATTAAAAGAAACTAACTACATGCTCACAGGCTGAGCTTTATTGAGCTTTCCTACCTACCCTATTCTACTTGGAAATATCTGATGTTTTAGGTGATACAATAATGCCAGTGCAGCCATTCAAGTAGTAATAAAAAAGGGTAGAAATATTGACTGCTTGTTAGAGATAACCATAGGGTAATATGCACGCGTGTCTTCAAAACTAAGGCCACCACCAGTGGTGACCACTTCTGATGTATCTGTCTCTTGCAAAGGATCAATGCTTGGGAACTTGAGCCAATCAAGGCCTCCATATATTCTGCCACAGGATCAGCAAAAACATGATATAAACCTTTTTCTTCAAATCCTTCCATGACTGGTAGGTTGTCTGCAACCTTGACAGTTTCAATCACTGCATCTGTAGTGTGGCCTCTGTAATCACACTCCTCTTTTTCTTGGTTAGGAGTTTTTGGCAGGTAAGTGTCAACCAGGCATATCTCCTCTTCCACTAGATCAAGACAAAGATGTCTGTGGGAAAGAAAGTCTCTCTCATCTTCACTGTAGCCTGAACTGGAGGGCTCATCATGTATGGTAGGGTTGTCCTCTTCTGACCCTGGCAGGTTCTGTTGGAGTGAACTAAAATTTATGGAAAAATTAACATATTATTGAGTAGGGGTTTCTTTGATTACCTCAACCCTTTCAGGAGAAGGTTCAGTAAATTCCTCTTGCTCAAGAGTTTCTTCATTGCTTTTTTCCTCATCCTTTGCACTAGAAAGCTGCTGACTTCCTTCTTCATGGAAATCATTGCTGATGATCTGATATATAATAGAGTGAAGATTCATTGAATCCTCTTCTGCTCTCAGGCTTTCAACACTTTCCTCATCAGTCTCACAGATAACCTGGATTGGCCCATTGCTTTCCTGAAGTTGCTGGTCTTGATCCTCTTCCCATGAATCCACTGATGATGGTTCTGTAAGCTTAGATTCCCTTTGGAAAAAATTATCATCAGACAGATCAACGTTAGAGAAATTGTAATTATAAGCAATGTTACCCATCAAACCAATTGGATTCTCAGTAAGTCTTTCTTTAAAACAATCTGCAAATTCAATTTCTGATTCAACATCTTGTTCATCTACATGCTCTACATGCTGCTTATGTCTTGCAGTGATCTGATTTTTTTTTCTTGAGGACAAGGTGTAGGTCTTCTCCCATCATCATTTCTGCTTTCAACCTCATATTCTTCCTCTTCTATGTTCAGCAAGGTGTTGGCTGTCTCTATTAGTCTTTCCAGCTTGTCTTCCAAAGAGATCTACCTTTTTTGCTTAGCTTGGTCCTTCTGTATTGCTTTTAATCTTTCCTCCCTACACCGAAGGTTGTATTCGACAGTAATTGCTATGTTCTGCATTTCCTCCAGGCTAGAAGGCTCTCTTTCTCTTATATGTAATTCCACCTTAGGATCAAAAGAACTTGGATAGTGCAATAGGGCCTATCCCAAGGGTGGTTTTATGTCAGAAGGTATTGCGTTGTATACTTTATTAAACCTGGCTGAAAATTTTTGTACTGTCTCTCTTGGCTGCCTTTTCAAATTCGGATACTCATCTAGGATGAGGAAAACATTTCTCGGGACTACCCATTTATCAAGGAAAACTTGAGTAAATTTATGAAAGCTGAAAATGCTTGTAGCTGGAAGATTTTTAAACCAACTCTTAACATTTCCTTGTAATGACAAGGCAAACATTCTAATATGCACATCATCTTCTTCTACTTCATACAAGTCAAGTAAATCCTTAAGATTTTGAACATGTTGCTCGGCAGTGGTCCTTGTATTTTCTCCATAAAAAAGAGGCAGCTTATTTATAAGTTATGCAGGGAGGGGCTGGAAGATAAGATGTAAAACCAGAGGCTTATATCTTTTTATGACCTTTGTAGGTGTAGGTGGTGCAACAATAGGTTCATGTCTGCTAGAAGTTTATTTAGGAGTGAGAGATATACCATGAGGCTCTTGTTCCACCAGGTCTTTCACAGGAGTTTATGTCTGCTTATCGTCTGAAGACTGAGGCTTGAGATCATTCCCATACTCAATGTGAGTTTCATCTTTGTACACTTGATCATGCTTAAAGTAGGACAGAACTTAGTGGTAGAAAAAAAAAATGAATTCTTTAAACCAAATCCAACCCAAATGTTCTATCCTTCTATGAGGTCTGGCCATATTTCAGGTTCTTCCTCTAGTGGAGTCTTTTAAGGTCTATTAGGAATTGTGGAGTGTGGATTCGCCAGGTGGATGAATTTGACAGTTTGAAGCAGGGTGCTATCCACCATCAGCAATTAAATACCAATCTAACCAGAGATTTTGGGTATTCTGAGTGCCTAAGGGTATCTAAGATAAAATGCACTCAGTGTCCCCAGTGGAGTCGCCATTATGTTGGGGTTCCAGTGTTTTGGCCAGATTAGCAAGACCAAAAGACTAGACAACATCAAAACTGCTTTGGGATCCTAGGATGTAGCCCTCCTAGATCCAGAGAGGGATCTCTCTATAAATACAAAGAATAATATATCTTTGAAGCTCAAATTGAGGTATTAGGCTAGGTATGAAGCACAATGGGTTTGTTTGATTTGTTTTTTTGGTTGGATTGGTTCAAGATCATTAACTAAGAAGGTTATGGGATGAAGGAACAGAGAAGCAGGATGTTTCGGCAAAAGAAAATAGGTCAAGAAGGTGTCATTCCATTGGGCTATGGAGTCATGAAAGGGGATTACTTGCATAAAAACTAACCAAGGTTTCCATAGGGCAAGTCATCTATACTAAAGGATCTTGTAGATATATGGTGGAATGGAACATTAAGGAGTGAAGGTGAAATGAGAGAAATAAAGACAACCAATTTCTGTCTGGATATCAGGTCAAATATCATTTAAATCTAGACCTTCTTTGACATACTCTCAAGGAAAAACGAATTTAATATTTAACACAGAGCAAGGCCTAAGATCAGAGAAGGAATTTTAACCTTCAATGCTTTTGACACTAGATCAAGAGATCTTAGTAAGGCCAAACTATTGGAAAAGGACCCCAGTGGACATGGCTAACTCTAAATCCCCGGTATCCCAATTCTTCTAGCTTAACCCAACAAGAACATCTAAGCAGAAAACCCCAAATTAGAACATCAGTAAGCATGGGCTAGGCCAACATCTTTGACTGGTTAAATTATGTGAATTTGTTCTTAGATTCATTATTAGCAGAAGACATCAAAGATAAGAAGAGCAATGGGTATTAAGGTACCATGCAAGGGTATATCCTAAGCTTGATTTACTGATTCTTATCAGAGAATGATGAACAGTGTGATTAAAATGAAATAAGGCAATTGCAGTAAGAAAAACATCACCCATAATATAGACCAGGATCCTGTGAAATTTGTTTGTTCAATTGATGTGCAGAACC
The DNA here is from genome assembly GCA_034641835.2 of Pinus albicaulis. Lineage (NCBI taxonomy): Eukaryota > Viridiplantae > Streptophyta > Pinopsida > Pinales > Pinaceae > Pinus > Pinus albicaulis. The sequence goes on along the minus strand of CM076570.1, from coordinate 417,362,686 downwards.
GGTCACATACTTTGAGCTCAATAGATTTTACAATCCAAACTTTCTCCTCCGAGCCTACTAAATTACAAACTACTCAGCTACTTCCCCCAAAAACAGTTCTACAATCAAATGAATCCCTCTAACCAACAATAACAACTTTACAATATGTTCTTCGAGATTTCTTATAGGAGAATGAGTAACTATGGTAGTAGATGTACATTTAATTGATCCATTAATACAGAGTGGAGGAAGGTCGAGTGCCCATTTTGCAAAATGGCTCTTCATTAACTATGTGTACTCTGAAGTATGGTGTAGAAGTCTTTGTTAATAACTTCAGGTATGTTCTCTGAAGAACACTGACTGATGGTACTCTGTATTGCCTTATAAGATAAGTAACCTAGATGGAAAGTCTACGAGGTATCCATACCTTCATAACTGTTGTCCTGACAGCTTTAGAAGCTTCTGTCAGTGTAATAACCTTTAAGGGCATAAGGAGGCATGGAGAAAACTATCGGAAGGTGTCCTTTATGAGAAAATACATTCTGCTGATGCTAAAACACTGATATTGACTCATTAGTGTGCTTAGTCTTCAAACTGCGTCTTCATCCTTTGATCAAGGGATAAGGGCGTTAAATCTTCATCAAAGAGCCTTAAGCCTTTTAATCCATCTCTGTTGATACTCTTTGCCACTGTTGTAATGGCTTCTCTATGCTTTCAATCATAGGGTTATGACCATGGAGACAGAGTGAATTTCTTCACTCTGTAATCCCTGTAAAACATGATACACCTGTTAAAGAAATCCAGGGGAATGGTGGAGAATTGTTGTGAAGGCCTATGGAAACTGTGGTGGAAATGGTGGATGCAGTTGAAAACAGGTGAAAAACATTGTAGAATGGTGAAAATGGAGCTGATGAAAGTTTGGTGTGAAGAGGGTCGCAAACCGTTGGATTAGATGGACAGATGAGATCAACGGTCATGATTTAGCAGGGAAATACCTTTAGAAGGTTGGGTGGAGACAACAACCTTTAGTGTAAATCACAAAGGTTTAATGTTTTGGGTGAATACAAAGGGAAACGATGAAAATGAATGAAAGAGGGGGCCATTAATGGTGGGACCCGGAAAGGGCAGAAGGTGATTAACTATGAGCCGTTGGATCTCAGGAGGAGATCAACGTAGGAGATATTTGGGAGGAAAAGGGGAAAGGTGGTATTAGTGGGAAAAAACACCGATGTCACGCAGCTTTAGAGTGGTTTTAAACCTTTTCCCAAAAAACACGACATATGTTGCTGTGTGACACGTGGCCAAATAAAATCGCCCATATCGCGCAATTTTGAAGTGTTAAAGCTCGGATGCCAGAATAACGTGATATGCATGCTGATCATTGGGTGTGGAGCGATGAGATCTGACAGTGGGAAATGGAGTGCGATAAGGGAAAGTGCACGGGTGATTAGGATGGAGGTGTTCAAAGCGGAGTAGATCCTGGCCGTCTGATCTATAGAGTAGACGGTCCCGATTTTTTAATCAATTTTAGTGTTTCTAAATTGATGTCATAAATTGTCAACCAGGGCTAGTAAACTGTTGAAGTGAAGTGCACTATATGTGCCTAGGTATCTTCTTCCTACTTCGTTGTGTTTAGTGTTTTTCTAGTGTTTTTGGTTTTGTGTTTTTATGCTAGGAGGAAAAGAACTAAATTGTTGGCAAAGAGAAGTTACTGATCACACTAAAATAGAACAAAATCTACTCTAAACTATGAATGGCACCTAAGAACAGAAAATGCTAATCCACAGATTGTAAAAATGATAAGAAAAGTAACTCATAACATTAAACTCAGTCCAATTCATTTTATTAGAGGTATGTTAGAACAACTTAAGAAAAGGATAAGTTTGATGTAATGAGGTTCTCTTTAGTAAACAACAACTTAAAATATCATAGAGAAAATCTCATCCATTGTTAGAAATTTGTTGGAACATTTTGATAAAAGATTATCTGCAACATAGTAAGGAACCATATGCTAAAATAACTTATGACACTAGAATTAACTCATTCTGCAACTCAAAATGTTACTATCAAGCCTCATTCAAGGGTTAGAAATTTCTTGGAATAACTTTGGAAAAAGGTTGTTTGTAAAATTATGAGAAATTGCAGAACAGTCAAGAGCTCAAAATGATATAACTAATTCTTGTTCATATGATATTGACGTGTTAGAAGAAGTTAAGAACAAGAGCAACTTATAAAATAATGAGGGTTTTTAAAGTCTAATTAACAGGACTAGAATGCAATTAACTAATAAAACTGAAATGCAATGAACATAACTGAACTAAAGTGCAATTAACTCAAGAGTACTACAGCTATATCTCATTCAAGCATTAGTGATATATTGGAACAGCTCGTGAGAACAAGATTGACTGTAATATTGAATATAATTAAATGACATAAGCATGATGAAAGAGGATAAACTCAGAAAACTTCCTAAGTTAAGAACAAAACAGAGCTAAAGGTTACTTATCTAGAAAATATGCACAAAGCCTTTCAGACAGTAGGGGCCCTCTACCATCAGATTGGCAGATGAATCCTTAACTCCTCAAAGTTGTTTCAGATCATGCATCAAAGTTGTACTTCTTTCATTAAAGGAAAAAAATGCTCAGAAACAGAGTATCAAGTGACACCTATAACTTGTGTGAACATAAATATGGCCGTGGAATATGTGACTAGCTACAGAATGGCTGCATTCTGTAGCTAAGTCTGATAAAAAATCACTATGACAACGAAACCACAAAAGTATAATAAGTCAGTCATTGCATGCATTCTTAAAGTGATTTTAATCATTCCTATTGATATTTTTAAGCCTATAGCTGATAAAGAACAATTGGAATGAAGTGAAATTTTGTGAAAGGAAAGGACATCTTTAGGGCTCAACACAGATTTAAAGAGGGAGCAGAAGGAAAAAGGGTCAGTGAAATGGGCGGAAGAAAGGAGGACCGTTGGATCAAAGGGAACAGACGGCTGAGATTAAATCACATCGAAGAAAGGAAGGGGGGAAAAAATCCAAGGTCCGATGTTGCGATTAGCGTTGGACCATCGGATCAAGGTGCGATCAACCGTCGCAATCGGATCGGAGATCGCCAATCGGGGAAAACAGAAAGTGGGGATGCTTGGGTTTGCATGATGTGATTATGCGCCAGTGGTCCGATCTAGAACCATATCGATAGTCCACATTCAATTAGAGGGATATGGAGAGATGTGGTGGGGCACGGTGTGGGATCAGCGCTGGTCGTTAGATCTGTATTGATCAACGGCTAATATTGCAGTGCAGGCTTGCAGAACAAAAGCCTAATCACATCGGAGATTTCGATTAACAAAGGGAAAAGGGTTAAACAAGGGCTCCGATTGCGATAAGCACCCGAGGCTTTAGCGCCTGGTTCTGAGCGTGGGTCATATGGTGGGGAAGTGGTTAGGGGCTATCCGAAAGGGGCTTAGGCCTATTATAAGGTAAAAAGTGGGTTTTTTTGGCTTAAATTTAGTGTTTTTAAGGCCAAAGGAGGGTTTTGGTAGATGGAAAAAGGGGTTATTAAAGCAAACAAAGGATGATTGTAAGGTTTAAAGGGGATTTAGGATGATTTATAGGGTTAGTGAGGGTTTTGGAGGAAATTTGAAAGGGGAAAAAGGTGATGAAAACAGAGGCTTTGTAGGAATGAAATAAGGGGGAAAAGAGGCCTTTTTGAGAAAAATTCTTTCACAAACAGAGAGGCTTTTTCATGGAAACAGCAGTGAAGATTTTTCTAAGGGAAAAGACACACGAAGGCTTAAATAATGATAAGTTTTCAGAGGAAATGTATTTCTTGAAGGCTCAAAAGCATTTTAGCCACCTGTTTTCTTGTCAAAAAATTTATAGGTGGCTAACAAAATGCACAAATAATACTGCAAAATACGAGGCACTAGTTCAAGGGTTAACCAAAGAAATTGACCTTGGTGTTAAGTATCTTTAGTTATTTGGAGACTCTAAAATAATTGTTAAGCAGGTAAGAAATATTATACACTGTATTTCTAGCCATCTTAAACATTATCAATCGCTATTACAGTCTCTTACCTTTCATTTTTTAGAATTTAATATCTCATCTATTCCAAGAATTTAGAATGAAAGTGCATACCTTCTAGAAAAATTAGCATCCAAGATTATTCCTTCTGAATATTATAGCCCAAATAGATTTTCTATATGTAATGTTCCAAATTTTATGGAACATTAATTTTTGTTAAGGAGATGAATAAAATGGGTAGGGGACCCATTCTTTGCATGGTTAGAGAACAAAAATCCTCTAAATATGAAAGGGGATCATATTCAAGCTGGATTTCACACCTCCATGTGTGAAAGGAGGTTTTTGCATACATGCTTGGCCAAGGTTGACCAAGTCAAACTGCATTGGCATGAGTTGGAAAGCACTATGTGGGACAACGTAGGAGGGAATATTCTAGATGGAGAAAACCCTAATTCAAAGTAGGGCCCATGGAGGGAAGGCTCACTTTTATAAAAGAGGAGCAAGGCAGCTATGGAGATTATCTTTTGATCATTTTACATTTGAGTCTTGAAGACTTGTTGCTGCCTCTTGCTGTTCAACAGAGCTGCAGTACCTTTGGGCACGAGGGAGTCCTGTTTAGGAATTCCTCTCTTTCTTGAGTAGCTCATGAAGGTTTGAACTCCATTCCCCATATTCAGACATTCAGGCCATAGCTTCAGCCATCTACATCAGTGCATTTTCTGCAGCAGATATTGTGCAGTGTTGCTGGGTGTTGTCGGGGAGGTTTCCACACACCATCCGGAGCTTGTTTTTCAGTGGAGATAGATTATATTCATTGGGAGATCAGAAAAGGTGGTTCTTGAGCATATCCCACCATATTTGACATCAGGCCAACCACTTTCCATCATAGGCAGTGCAGTCCCTCTCTTAGACAACGTTCTCATGGGTGATTATTTGCTGTGAGGGATTGACATCCTTTTGGAGGAGAAGTCTTGGGTGAAAGGATCAGCCTTTCACTTCAGATTTCTATTGGAGGAGGGTTCTTCATTTGTTGCAGCTATTTTAGCCTTCTCCATGTATTTCTAATTCTTGAGTAGCTGCTACTCAGCTACTCCATCATTTCTTCAAAATGCCATTTTTGTATAGATTTCAGCCAATCCTTTTAGAGGATTGATGTTATGTATTTTCAGGGGTTGAGATCTTGCCCCCCCTTATTTATTTGAGCCTACATTGTCATATCATTGTATTTTCATTATTTATGCAGCAGTTCCTCTCTATAACTACGCAGTCATGGCCTAGGGCTTTCTTTATGCAACAGTGTTTCTCATGTTTCCTTGTACAATTTCCTTGAGGCTTGTTGTGCCTTACTTGAGTGATAATTTCCTCAAGAAGTTGTATATTTTATGCTGCTATGTTATAATATGATGGCCATTATATTCTCCTACATTTTATGTGTATACGATTCACTGCTATTTACCATTTGATGTATTTGATTATTGTTGTAGCTGCAATGTTGGGGTTATCTTAAGAGATTCCCAATCTTGTTATGTTTCCCTCTTAGGGATATTGTCCCTTGATAATCACTCTATAGATAGAGTCTGCTAGTGGTCCAGGTAGCCTCTAGAGCTAATCCTTTGTTTAAAGGTGACAAATCCAGTAAATTCCCCTGCAGTCTATATCCGGAATAGATTTTCCTTGTCATTTGACAATGTTTCTGAAAAATGAACATTACAGTGGTATCAAAGCATCAAAATGGCACAGCCTCTGAGTTCCATTTCAGAGGAGAATGATGAGGAAGATGAGATTGATCTCATCTAATTTTGGATTAAAGAAGAGCCTCCCTAAGGAGGAGGAGAAGAAAAGGGGAGAAGAGGAAGGTCCATGCACTTCCTATTCTCTTGAAGACCAGCATGGCAGATGCTTGGATTTCCAGATCTTAAGAAAATACCTGGGGGTATATAAACCCCATTATGCAGCATTTAGGAGAGCTACAACATTCTCACAGTTTGTGCAGTAGATGGAGGAGAGAAGACCCTATGGAAGAGAAGAAATCAGAGGCAATGGGTTTCTATTGTCTACATTTGATTGGGTTACTTTAGCTAGAGCTTGGGAGAAGAAGATGGAGGCAATTTTATTGCTACATCCAGTGGAAGAAAAGAAGAAGTGGATATGCTATAGGGTGAAATTCTTGGGTTGTTGGTTATCGTATATCCCTCTCAGGGCTTTCTGGTGCCCGAGGCAGACAATAAGCTTAGCTGTACAGTTAACAAAGATGGCATATACATGTTCATATTAACTTAAAACAACTTGATGGAACGCGATAGAAAATTACCTCTTTGATGATCTTGGAGTCCCTTGGAAAGCACTAGGCAATGAAACAAGATTCCTTCTTCACCGGCTCCAAATCTTAGTCCTGCAACCAATCAAAGCACTCGTGTAATTTCTAACACAACATATATCCTATAAATTAAGGCAATATATAATGAACCTCTAAATTATGCCCATCTGAGCCATTCATATCATACAATATAAATATTCAAACAATAATGACAATATTAAGCATGGAATGGACAAAACAGATATAGTTCTATTGATTTTGAAAGAAGGAGGATTACAACCATCCGTTGTACCAAGCCCTCCTCAGCCTTCCAATCTCTCTATCTCTCAAGTAGTGAAGTCTTAGTCAACAAGCTCTCTAGGAACCTCTTTGACTCTTGGCCTTCACACTATAACACTATTGTCTACTTCACAAGTATTCAGAACGTTAGCAATCCTTTGACCTTCAACTAAGAGCCTTCAGCTCCTTTTTATAGGAGAGGGAGAAAGCCATTGTTGCCTTTCTCTTTCCACTAGTTTGGAATAGAAAAAACTAAGATGTTTCTTTAATCTCTATGCTTTTTCCTCCTTGGGAGTTTAGTCTTTTATGGAATTGACCAATAATGAATTGGTGCTTTGCAGTTTCCTTTGTGAACTGACTCTCTTGTGAGGGAAATCCGGAGATTCAAATCATTCTCCATGGGTTTTTCCCTTTTCAAACTTAAAACACGGGTAACGCTTCCCTCTAGTGTAAACAGAGCGTTTCCCTAGCCACTAACGCGGCACATTCACTGATCTGATGCGTTATAATGCTCTTGTTTTGTTATAGAGAGGCATTACCTTGGCAGAAATAGGTTTAATTTAGGTCTTTGTATTCCTTCCATATTTGTCTTCTCCTCTGAGCTGATGAGGAGGTATTTTGACCTGTAACAAATTCCCCCTAAAGTGTGAGGTCAGAGACAAAGAAGATGGCCGAAATAATTTATAATTTGTGTAGAGATAAAGAGATTGAAAGACCAAGGAAAACTTGAAACAACAACATATGTCAGAAAATATAGTATCTTCGTTGAGTCGGGAATTCCCATGCTCAGTAGCTTAAACAACACGATTTCTCTAGAATAGAGATATGAAGAATCTGTCCATCGATAAGCACAATGTGGAAGTGTATGTCATAATAGGATCAGGCTGAAGAAGCTGTCTCCATAAACAATATCGCAACTTGGGGAAGGAAACACAACTTTAATGATGTAGCCTTTACCCCAAGGTCTTGACCGCCGATTCACTTAAACTACATATTCCTCAACATGTGAATGAAGGAGTTTTCATTGAACATGTGAGAAATCTTCTGATTACCAGTCGATAATGAAAACTGTTAACAGACGCGAAGGCGGCCACCGATAATGATGATGGTCCCTAAGATGCACAGTACAATCTAGCAAGTGTGAATAAAATGAGTTGAAGTCAAACACTCGTAGAATCATTCAACCATGAGCCAATGATGAAGACCCCTGATCAAACATAAGACTACCTCCCATTGATGTCTGCAAGTATTTGGGTACTGATGGGTTTCTGGATCAGCTTCCTAGATAAGATGTTGAAGTCGATAGGAAGAGATCTGTTGAAAGGTAGGCACTAAGGCATCCTACATCAGTCAACACGAAATGAAAACCAACTAATGTTGTTTATGATTCGAGATAATGAAGAGTAAATGGGGACGTCGGACGACAAATAATTTCTGGCATAATGAGCAGTTTGGTTGATAACAGGAGCAGTAGATAGTGAGATCTTCTTGAACAATAGAAGGCACTCTAGCAGGGTAATAGGTAGCTGAAGCTTGATGAACACCAAAGAGTGTGTTAGGATATTATCGGTGCAGGGACACTAGGAAATGAAGGCTAATACTCATAGATGGTAGGGTTCGGCTGGCTGCGAAAGAGTTTTCTGGGAAGTGCCATGGTTCAAGAATTTTGCTGCCAAATCGACCTTTTATGAAATGTAACAGAGGTAGTATCCATTTTTTCCAAATTTTTCCCCGTCTAATTAAGCTTAACGAGTCCAGATGAGTAAACTCGGTGAATTTTTCATATTTAGAGAGTCTGAAAAATGTCAGAAAAGACAACTCTGTGCCCCATCTGATTAGGGTTAACGAGTCCAGACGAGTAAACTCGGTGAATTTTTCATGTTTAGAGAGTCTGAAAAATGTCAGAAAAGACAACTATGTGCCCCGTCTGATTAGGTTTAACGAGTCCAGACGAGTAAACTCGGTGAATTTTTCATATTTAGAGAGTCTGAAAAATGTCAGAAAAGAAAACTCTGTTGGGGTACCATTGTCATGTCTTGATAATCGGGCACGGCAAAGGGATAATAGTAAGCCCGAAATAGTTCATTTTCCATGAGTTAGTCCATCGAAGCCAGAAAAGTGAGAAATCTATGTTCGATGGACGTCTACCTCATTTTTTTATGAGTAAGAGGAGACGGAGTAAACTCAATACTCTTTGTGAAATTTTAACAAGTCCAACAAAGAAAAACTCGGTGCCCTCCATGAAATTTTAACGAGTCATGCGGAGAAAACTTGGTTACTTTTTCAGTTTAAAGAGCTTTGAAAAAGAGAAAAGAATGGCTCCTTACTTTCTGTTGTGGTAGTTTAATGAGCCTGACAAAGGCAACTCAGGGTTTTTTCAGTTTTATGAGCGAGAAAAGGATTGCTAAAAATAAATCTCAGTGCTTCTTCATAGTTTTAACGAGTCTAAAGAAGAAAACTCTAGGTTTTTCGGATTAACGAGTAAGAAAAATACCATACAAAAAGAATGCTCGATATCAACTTCGTATAAGTTTAACGAGTCCGAAGAAGGGAACTCGAGGTTTTTCGGATTAACGAGGAAGAAAAATACTGTAAAAATAATGCTTGAAGCTTCTTCGTGTAAGTTTAACGAGCCCGAAGAAGAGGAATCGAGGTTTTTCGGATTAACGAGCAAGAAAAATACCATAAAAAGAATGCTCAGAATTTCTTGATCTCTTTCTCGTCAATAGAAGGATCTATGTCAGGAATTTTCTTGTGAGACCAAGCAAACACATCGCGGAATTCTTTGAAAATGGATGTGAAGCACGCAATTTCCTCAGGATTGCAAGCTTCTCCAATCTGAATATTTTCCATGATACCCGTTTTGACCGAGATATAAATGAGCATTGTCTTAGAAAGATTACCCATGTTCCCTTATGAATCGATAGTTTGAACAATCTTGTAAGCAAAGGGAACCATCTTAGGTGGGTCAAAGGATGGGATTTCAATTTTTATCATGTTTGACTCAATCATCGAAGCGCGATGGTGAAACTCTTCCCAAGGTCGTTCTTCTAACGACATGATCTCTCGAATAGCTTTGTCTGTAGGCTAGACTTCATAGAGGAGATCCTTAGAGAGAACTGTGATGGGAGGGAGGTTTGTACCTTTGGTCGAAACCTTAGCAGTGGAGGGTTCAGATGCAGTTTGGATGGCTTGGTAAGCTAACTCGGCCGGTGAGAGCAGCATCTGATCTCCATAGGAATCAATGTCTAAAGGTGCCGAAATGATCCATGGGTCGATAGAGCCATCCAAAGTGGTGGATATCATCACAACCATGTTTGGGATCTGTGGCGGTGGGAGAGGAAAAAAAACTAGTAGGGAAGATGCCTTCAGAAGACCGGTACCGATACTGACATAAGAGTTAGGAAAGCCTCCTATTAGGGGTATAGTGCTACTTGGTAACGTGGCATAATCAGGGGTGCAAAAGGATAGCTGATCCACTATGAATATTTTCCCATCCAATGGAAATAGGATGAGTCGGAAGACCGAAGACACAATGGCAGTCATGGCATAAGACCAACTGCGACCAAGCAATAGATTATAGTCTAGATGGCACTCTATGACTTCGACGTCCACATTTACCATTTTCCCACTCAGAGTGATGGGAAAGCTAGCGAGGTATCCTTTTGGGAGGAACGTGTGGCCATCGAAATCTTTGAGGGAGTTCGATGGCGAGGTGAGGGTAGGAGAACCTAAATTGATCCAGCAAGCTTGTGACATAACGCAGGTCGAAGCACCTTCATCTATGACAGTGCGATGGATTGGTCTCCCTTTCGACACAAACTGCACCTAGAATTCGAGTTGGTGTGAGAGGCGAGGTTTATCCTTTTCCATATCAAAGATAGCTAGCATGGAGTCCTGGGGGTCTATTCCACCAATGGCCAAAAGCAAGGCTTTCCTTTGTGCTGGACATGTTTGTAATACTTCAAGAGCAGACATAGCTGACAGTGCTTGCACCAAATCTTCTACAATGTTATAGTTTTGGGCTGCATGTGCAGAGGTGTTATGATTCGTGCGTCGAAGTGTCCCTTTGGGGGGACGAATCACGGGTTCAGCAGTAGGCCATTCGATATACAAATCGTTGGGCGGCGGTGGATTTGAATTAGTTCCAGGTTCTTGAGAATCTATGGTAGGATTTCCATAAAGCTTGGCTCGAGTTTGAAGTTCAACACTCTCAATGCCATAAATGGCAGATGGTCCTTCACTGGAAGGATGCGAACCACCATTGCCCCGTTGATGGGGTTGTGGCAGATTTTCAACCATGTGTTGATGTTGCTGCCACTGATTAGGGAAAGGATTATGAATAACGGCAGGTGTTCGCCCAGAATCCTTGTTGGCAATAAAATCGGTGCATTCCTGCAGCTGAGGAAATTTGTATGTCAAGTGGTCCTCCGCACAGATCTTGCAAGGAAATTTCATGGGTTTTTCCTTCCCTCTGTCATTTTTGGCAGTGTTTTTTCTGATTAGGGTTATTCTAATTATCCGACTGCTCTTCCGAAGAAGACGTCTTTTTCTTTTTCTTCTTATTTTTCCCGCTAGGTTTTTGTGAGGTTTGCACAGAATTCACCTCAGCGGTAGGAAGAGTAGTCAGTTGGTGAGGGGCAGTGGCAGCCGAAGATGGCTAAGAGGTTTGCCCCCGAGACTACTTTGTGGCCACACTAGAGATTGTGCCAACGAGACCGTTGGCATGTGCTCCGGTTTTCTGAGTGGCCGAAGGATTTAGGTTACCAAGGGCATGGGGAAGTAGATCGTATAACGTGCCATATTGTGAATAGATTAAATCCAAATGTTGGGCATGAAGAATACATTGATCTTCTATAACCGCACCAGAAAGGCCAATGTCTTTAGAGATGTGGGGTAAAAGAGACTTGAAAAACCAATTGGCTAAGAGATGATCTGGGATTGGCGCTTTGAATAGCCTCCTCCTACGTCTCCATTAATGAATATGATCGGAGATGTGGGTGGCGGTGTCTTGGCGCAGCAAGGTTAACAATTCCGTTCTGGTTTCAAATCTGATTGGTAATTGGATGTTCTTTAGGAAATTCGTCGCTAAAGCGCCAAAAGTATTGATGGTGGTGCGTGGAAATTAAATGTACCACTTGGCGGCGTTGCCTGTAAAGGTGCGGGGAAACAGTCGAAGCCGGACACTATCATCCACCATGGAATTGGATATGGACCATAGATGAAAGGTAGTGATGTGTGCAGCTGGGTCGTCCCCGTGTTTCCCGTCAAACTTCGGGATGTCAGAAGGAATCTTATGCGGTACTGGAGGCCAAAGCGAGTTGTGATTGATGGGGTCGTTAGTCAGTTTATGGATATCGGAAATGTCTAAAGCTGCCAAAAATGGCAATTGTAGATTTTCCCCCGAATCTAACTAAGGCAGTATGGGCTGACTACTTAGACCATAGGGTCCACCCATCAATGTGTTACTAGGAGGATAAGTGGGACTTTGATAAAAAATTCCAATAAGTGGAGGAGTAGGGACATACTGTTGTTGTCCATAGGGCATATTGTATTGCGGGGCGAACGGTTGGTTTCCCCCAGTATAAAAGTGCCCTCCCATTCCAGATGGAGGTTGGGGTTGGTTAGTCCAAATGGATGCAATAGAGTTACCTAGAGGCATGCTACTACTTGCATAGTTTGGCAACGGCATAGACCCTACACCTAAATTTGAACCACTTAAGGGAAAATTATTGACAGCAGGTTGTCCCATTTGTCCTAAGGATTGCACGGGAAGTGAAATATTCCCCGCTACCTGAGTGCTGGTGACACTGCCCCCTGGTATAGTGGCCAAGGGATTTGAACTCAGCAGAGGGTTCCAACCGAAAGGGTTTCTAAAAGTCACCGAAGTAGTCATAATCGTGGGAGGAGATACTATGGGTCCCAACGTGGTCACGATAGAAGTAGATGCCAAAGGATACGGTAAGCTACTGACAGTTGTGATGACCATAGGGTTGGGAGTAGGTATATGTTGACTACTGGGGTTACCCAGTGATGGCATAGAACTGACCACTAGCGGGGAGGATGGTGGAGAACTGGGATGGTTTCCATTGGCATCGACCCTGTGGATGCTGGTGGTGAAATGGATGTTCGTGCGGCCGAAGACATATCTTGGCGTGGTGGAATCTGAATTATCACAGGCCCCGACGGATCAGTGAGCGGAGGATTCTAATGAGGTACAACCCCTTCAGTGAAAGGGTCCTCTGGAAATTCTAGATGATATGAGGCTATCTGAAAATCAAGATTAGTCAGAGGAGATTGCTCTTCCGTGGAAGGCACGGGTTCACCAAGGTTCAGTTCTTCCTCAATAGTTAGAGGAGGTAGACCTTGTTGTTGTCGAGACAGACGGCGTGGGTCAGAGGACGCCACGGTGACCTGTTTAATTTTAACAAATTTTAATTGTGATGTATTATAAATTCTCAGTGACAGTAACCACACACCTAAAAAAAGTAAAAAGGACTCTCTAAAATCAATCAGAAAGCGGCCAGAATAGGGTGCCCTGTTTGAGTACTACCATTTGCTGGTGATGAAATCTAGTATCACAATAGTATACAGAGAGGGTTGGTTGAAAGTATAGTTACGGTCACTCTAGAGCTTCGCCTGAACCTCAGATGATAGGTGTAAGCACTCTCGTGAAGACGAGTACCCTCCTAAAGACCGAAGATAGAGTGGGTCTGTCTGTTTCAGGTACCAGGATAGCCCGTCCCAGTCACCTTGTGTAAGTCCCTAAAAATTATGGCCACTAAAGATACCTCAAATCACAGACATCATCAGGGGGGTCCACGGTCAAGGAAAATGTGCTATATGGGTAGAATACCTAGATCCCCGATCTAGTTTCGACATCCCCGAAGGGAACCCCAATATATAACACACCCACCGGATGCAGTCGAAGGCGGGCTACCTTCTTTTGCACCCAAGTGTTGTCTTGCACTGAGCTTCGGTAAAGTAACGGTCCCGATAATATGAGTGCAGTAGGATTTCGCTCGTTAATGACTATAGTTTCAAGTTTTGAGATCTTGGGTGATTTTCTCACTTTTCCTACCCCGAGATCCTAGCCTGAACTACTGTTTGTGTGAGCTCAAAAAAGAGTAATGTGATTTATTTTATTATCACTTGATTCTTAGTGTACTTGATTATTAGTCTTGCGCAGGGGGAGTGGACGTATGAAATGTAATGAGACTCTGACTCAAGAAACCATGCAAAACATGCTCTAAATATTCAATTCGATGAAGAGTATTTCTACAAGGAGAGGTTTCTTTTCAACATCCATGCACTAACATTCAAATATCACAGTTCAGCTTTAAGATTCAGACTTCTATCTACCTCTTCTTAATAGTCTATGAACTGAAAATTTCAGAATTAACTCAGCTAGATGCAGAAAAAACTAAAAAAAAAAAAAATCTTCTCTAAAAAGTAAATGCTTTTGACACTAAATTTTCAAACAAGAGAAAACAAATAGAAATGCCAGCTTAGTAAACAAGCACAGGGATTCATTCAAGGAGATATACTGATGGCCAAAAAATTCTGCAGCTAAAACACAATCACAGCAGTGAACGGCAAGTTTTGGCTGAGTAACGCACTGTCTCTGAGTAAAGACAACGTTAATCCAGAGACTAATGCACTGTATTTAAGCAGAGTCAGCGTTATAATGCACTGGAAAACCTACAGGGGTAGTGTTAGGCAGGGAAAAATTCTTCAGATGGTCAAACAGAAACAGGATTGAACTCTGCGAGCTTTTGAAATGTCTACTGGGCATAAGTATTGGTCAAAAGGATCTGTGAACAGAGGAGAGAAGAAATGAGGAAAGAAATAGTCTAGAAAATATGGGGAAACTCCCTAGTGGAGTCGCCAATTCTGCTATAGGGTGAAATGCTTGGGTTGTTGGTTATTGTATATCCCTCTTAGGGCTTTCCGATGCCTGAGGCAGATAGTAAGATTAGCTGTACAGTTCACAAAGATGGCATATACATGTTCATATTAACTTAAAACAACTTGATGGAACAAAATGGAAAATTACCTCTTTAATGATCTTGGAGTCCCTTGGAAAGCACTAGGCAGCGAAACAAGAGTCCTTCTTCACCGGCTCCAAATCTTAGTCCTGCAACCAATCAAAGCACTTGTGTAATTTCTAACACAACATATATCCTATCAATTAAGCCAATATATAATGAACCTCTAAATTATGCCCATATGAGCCATTCATATCATACTATATAAATATTCAAACAATAATGACAATATTAAGCATCGAATGGACAAAACAGATACAGTTATATTGATTTTGAAAGAAGGAGCATTACAACCGTCGGTTGTACCAAGCCCTCCTCAGCCTTCCAATCTCTCTATCTCTCGAGTAGTGAAGTCTTATTCAAAAATCTCTCTAGGAACCTCTTTGACTCTTGGCCTTCACACTATAACACTATTCTCTACTTCACAAGTATTCAAAATGTTAGCAATCCTTCGACCTTCAATTAAGAGCCTTCAGCTCCTTTTTATAGGAGAGGGAGAAAACCATTGTTGCCTTTCTCTTTCCACTAGTTTGGAATAGAAAAAAGTAAGATGTTTCTTTAATCTCTATGCTTTTGCCTCCTTGGGAGTTCAGTCTTTTATGGCAGTTACCAATAATGAATTGGTGCTTTGCAGTTTCCTTTGTGAACTGACTCTCTTTTGAGGGAAAGCCGGAGATTCAAATCATTCTCCACGGGTTTTTCCCTTTTCAAACTTAAAACACAGGTAACACTTCCCTCTAGTGTAAACAGAGCATCTCCCTAGCCACTAACGCGACAAATTCACTGATCTGATGCATTATAACGCTCTTGTTTTTTTATAGAGAGGCATTACCTTGGCAGAAATAGGTTTAATTTAGGTCTTTGTATTCCTTCCATATTTGTCTTCTCCTCTGAGCTGATGAGGAGGTATTTTGACCTGTAACAGGAGATTGCAGCACTGTACATGGAGGGAGAAGCCTCTGTTTTGTGGTTCAAACCCTTGGTCCATTCAAGGGTGATTTATTTTGCAGTCTTTGCTCAAAGGTTGATCCAAACCTTTGATGGAGAAAGAAAAAAGGAAGAGAATCTCACACCACCATGGGAGGAGGATTGCACCAACACTGCTACAGATTTGAAGAAGCATCCCTCTACATATATGGATGAGGCAGCCATTGCATTAGAAGAAGAAACCATTGCAGCCACACAAGAAGGTCCCAAGATCCACCAAGGTATGAGTAAATTTCCACTTTCTATTTGAGCAAATAATCTTAAAGATGGTGGAATTTCATATGAGGAGGTCCTAGGATCAAATCACATGGCCACTTTAGGGCCTCATGATTGCACTGCGCTGTGCAAGGGGTTCAAGGAGGAGATGAACCCTCATCCTCATGCACTATTGATGAGCCTCATTCATCCCTTGAGGTTGGGATGTGGACCATTGGAGGATGAAAGTAAACCATGACACCTCCATGGAGAATCATGAAACAATTTGTGAACCGGAGGAAGAAACAACTGCTACATCATTGGAAGAATCAACAGCGTTGTTGAACCTAGGTGGAGAGGAGACATCACCTCCATCACATTTGGATCCTCATAGGTCCAACATAGTCATGGGAGAGAGGCCTTTCCTAAGAGGTCTCTAAGGAGCTGCATTTCAAACTCCCATGAAATGCAAAAAAGCAAGAATTGGTTTGGGAGAATGGTAGCCCTCATGGGAGGAGTACTAAAGAAGAGAAGAGACAGCAGAATGTTTACATCATTGGGAAGCAAGGAGAAGGGATACATATTACTAATATAACTCATATATCAGTCATTATACCTTTATCACATGAGTCATATGATGTGAGCATGAGGAGGCATCAAGCACTTGGGTTGCTTGGGATTGATGGGAGAGAGCACAAGCAGATTTGCTCTCATATGATTGATGGTGTTGCAGGAGTAGAGGAGGGGAATCTCATAGTGCAAGGGGATAACTACTTAGCTGGGTTTTATTTGGAGGCTTTCCCCTCTTGGGAGAAGCTTCTTATTTGCAGTAGCATCACTAGAGTGTTCTTGAAAAGGAGCATGTCAAGGAACAAAGATTGGCATGGGAAAGAGCCTTTTTGCATGAGTTCAAAAAACTGTCATTTGGGAGGAGGATCACATGCATAGATCCATCTATCATCTCACTTCTAGCCTATGTTAAGAGTCTTGTGTGTACCTTTTCTGATTTACATACTCTTATCATTTGATGCAGTGCAGAGTTTTTCAAAAGGGGCAGATTTCTCATGTTGCTCCATGAGAAAAATTGGGCCAAACTATGTGATGGAGACAACCATATTTTATATGGCCTTGGGCAAGTGTTACCTTCCATTTATGTTCAGAACTTATATTCAGCTACTTACCATGCACTATCATATGTAAGAACATACATTGTTATTCATGAGCTGAAAACAACTTGCCATATCATTTCTCAAAGTAGCAATTTAAGAAACTGTGATGTGACCACTTGGGAGACTGTTGGTACATCTTTGCACAACATGAAACCTTCAGTACTTACCTCATTTTATTGCTGAGTATGATCTCCTTGGATTATATTTCTGTTATCTCAGTGAAGGACATGATTAGATGAGAGACACATGGGATGAATGTGTCCTTGATGAGGGAGGACTCCCATATTTTCTGCATTGCATGTTGTAATGGGAACATGAGAGGAGACATGGCCACCACAACCATATATTTGCTTACTCTTGAGGAGGGCCATGAGCATGATGATGACATCCATCCATTTTTTATATTTGGGCATGTATTTGATTTTGTATTTCTGGTTCACTCATCTATTTACTGATTCAGTAGTAGAGGTGATATTTTTGTACAATACTTGCCATGCTATTTTCTGCAGCTACAGTGGGTGAGATTGCATTGTGACCCCATGACACATTAATTCATATTTCTGCACATGGTATAACCTACATCAAAAATTTCATGGGGGAATTCTATGGTGATCTTGTCCTATTCATCATAGATGACATGTCTTGGGCTGGCTGATTTTTCATTGATGGAGGAGAGATTCTTGGGGAATTACTCTTCATTTTTCCATTTGAGGGAAATAAATTTGCAGCCCACGATCATCATACACTCAAATATTGTCATAATTGGGTGATAGGACAGCATGGGGCAAGTTATAGTGCTTTCTATGATCAGAATTCAGCCCACCTTCATTTCCAGAGCTCAAGGTAGAGGGAGATTTTCCATGAGTTGCCTTGTTGGGAGGCAGCTTATTTTCATGATTGATGGCTTGGGGATGAGAAAATTCATATGGGGGAAGATAAGTCCCATTATATATCAGATCTCATGCCTCAAGGAGGCCCTTGGAAAACTCTTTGTTCCTTCATGGATGTTTTTTCTACATGATAGCCATTTTAGGAATGTTCACCCCAAAGCTAGATTGCATATGTTGGAGGGATAGTTTGGAGACTTGATTGCTGATATGGCATCATTTTCTTGAAGAGATCATCAAATAAGGATGCTAAAAGAGGAAAGGGAAGAAATAAACTCATGTCATCCTTGCAATTTCTTGAGGGCAAGCAATATTTTGAGAGGGGGGGACTGTAATGTTCCAAATTTTATGGAACATTAATTTTTGTTAAGGGGATGAATTAAATGGGTAGGGGACCCATTATTTGCATGGTTAGAGAATAAAAATCCTCTAAATATGAAATGGTATCATATTGGAGCCGGATTTCACACCTCCATGTGTGAAAGGAGGTTTTTGCATACATGCTTGGCCAAGGTTGACCAAGTCAAACTGCGTTGGCATGAGTTGGAAAGCACTATGTGGGACAACGTAGGAGGGAAGATTCTAGATGGAGAAAACCCTAATTCGAAGTAGGGCCCATGGAGGGAAGGCTCACTTGTATAGAAGAGGAACAAGGCATCTATGGAGATTATCTTTTGATCATTTTACATTTGAGACTTGAAGACTTGTTGCTGCCTCTTGTTGTTCAGCAGAGCTGCAGTGCCTTCAGGCATGAGGGAGTCTTATTTAGGAATTCCTCTCCTTATTGAGTAGCTCATGAAGGTTTGCACTCCATTCCCCATATTTAGGAATTCGAGCCATAGCTTCATCCATCTACATCAGTGCAGTTTCTGCAGCAGATATTGTGCAGTGTTGTTGGGTGTTGCTGGGGTGGTTTCCACACACCATCCGGAGCTTGTTTTTCAGTGGAGAGAGATTCTATTAAATAGGAGATCAGAAAAGGTGGTTCTTGAGCATATCCCACCATATTTGGCATCATTACAACCACTTTCCATTAGAGGCAGTGCAGTCCCTTTCTTAGATAGTGTTCTCATGGGTGATTATTTGTTGTGAGGGGTTGACATCCTTTTGGAGGAGAAGTCTTGGGTGAAAGGATCAGCCTTTCACTTTAGATTTCTATTGGAGGAGGGTTCTTCATTTTTTTCAGCTATTTCAGCCTTCTTCATGTATTTCCAGTTCTTGAGTAGCTGCTACCCAGCTACTCTGGTATTTCTGCAAAATTCCATTTTTGTATAGATTTCAGCCAATCCTTTTAGAGGATTGATGTTATGTATTTTCAAGGGTTGAGATATTTCTCCCCTTTTTTTG
Organism: Pinus albicaulis; assembly: GCA_034641835.2. NCBI lineage: Eukaryota > Viridiplantae > Streptophyta > Pinopsida > Pinales > Pinaceae > Pinus > Pinus albicaulis. Next base: position 417,343,444 of record CM076570.1, on the reverse strand, counting down.
AGCCTACATTTTCATATCATTGTATTTTCATTATTTATGCAGAAGTTCCTCTCTATAACTGCACAATCATGGCCTAGGGCTTTCTTTATGCAACATTGTTTCTCATGTTTCCTTGTACAGTTTCCTTGAGGCTTGTTGTGCCTTACTTAAGTGATCATTTCCTCAAGAATTTGTATATTTTATGTTTTTGTGTTCTAATTTAATGGCCATTGTATTCTCCGGCATTTTATGTGTATATGATTCACTGCTATTTACCATTTGATGTATTTGATTATTGCTGTAGCTACAATGTTGGGGTTATCTTAAGAGATTCCCAATCTTGTTGTGTTTCCCTCTTGGGGATATTGTCCCTTGATAATAACTCTATAGACAAAGTCTGCTAGTGGGCCATGTAGCCTCTGGAGCTCATCCTTTGTTTAAAGGTGACAAATCCAGTAAATGCCTCTGCAGTCTATCTCTGGAATATATTTGCCTTGTCATTTGACAATGTTTCTGAAAAAGGAACATTACACTATAGAATTGATTTTTTGCCCATCTATTCCTAATAATGTTACTAATTGGAGAGTATTCAATGATTATGATGGTGTTATTACTTTTATTACATCTGAAGGATCATATGCTGATCAATTAAGTGGTGAAGATGTTCATGAAAGACAATTACAACAAAAATTTGAAGAAAATTTTATATCTAAGTCTATGGTCAAACTCGAAGATCTCTACGATCTTAAAGATAGATTCAAAAATATTACTAATTCTAAACTCAAAATTTCAACTTTGAGGTTTGAACTAGTAAATCTAGGAACATATCTAAATCCTCATAACATCAACCTAGGACTTTATCTTTCCTCTGATGAAAGATTAGCATTTATTAATTTATTGAAAAAATACAAGAATGTATTTGCATGGAAATATGATGACTTAAAAACTTATGATACTTTGATCATTCAATATATTGTCCCAATGATATCCACTGAAAATCCTATACAACAAAAATTAAGGAAAATTCACCCTAACCTTGAAAGTCAAATCAAAAGTGAACTCAATAAACTCCTTAAAACAAAAAATTTCTTCCCTGTTCGGCATTCTAAGTGGGTATCAAATTTAGTTCCTGTTAGGAAAAATATTCTTTGATATTCGTATTTTTATTGATTTTAGAAACTTAAACAAAGATTACTTGAAAGAAAATTTCCCATTACCACCAATGGAACAAAGTTTGCAATCGGTTGCTAGTTTTGAATTAATGTCCTTCCTTGACATATTTTCATGTTATAATCAAGTCCTTGTTCATCCTGAAGATAGATTAAAAACTACATTCAGAACAAAATGGGGTACATATTCCTATCAAAAAATGACATTCTGATTAATCAATGCAGGACCAACCTTTCAAAGAGTAATGGATATTTCTTTTATAGGGTTAATCAATAAGACAATGGTTGTATATCTAGATGATATAAATATTCACTCCAAGAAAAGGAGAGACCACTATCACGATCATAAACAAATCCTTGAATATTGTTTTAAATATCGAATCTCTTTGAATCCAAAAAAGTCATTTTTCACTTTAAGTGAAGGACAAATTTTAGGGTTTATTGTTTCAAAGCAGTGCATTTATATTGATCCTGAAAGAATTAAGGAAAACTTTCAACTATCACATAGCCATAACAAAAAATCCATGCAGTCCTTTTTAGGACAAATAATCTTTTTAAAAATATTGTTCCAAATTTTTCTCAATTTTTTTCGCCTTTGCAAGTGATGATTAAGAAAAATGCATTATTTAAGTGGGGACATGATGAAAGAGAAGGCTTTGATTTTGTTATCACCAAATTGAACCTGATTAGTTTCTCATCAAACAACTCAGTGTAATTGTTTCAAACTACTTCTCACTGAAGATTAGCTTGTTCAGTTTGAGAGGGCTCTCTCAATGGGGGTTTATGATTTTGAATAATGATAGTACTAGATGGTTAACTCTATGGAATTGTAACTTTTTTTGTATGATTTCAGGTTGAAAAATGCAGGCATACTACCATTGGGCTTATGGAGTCAAAAATTAGTAATCTCACTGACAGTGGGTCTTCACATGGAAGCTGAGGCAGATAGAGGTTTTAGACAAAGGCAACTCACACACACAACATAAGAAAACACAGTCATTTCATCACTAAAGGAATTCATAGCATAATTTTATGAATTATGAGTAATTAGTAATGAAATTTACTGTAAGTGATAAACATAAAGATATAAATCAATAAGATATCAAAAACCTCAAGATAATCTCAGGTCTATAAAGAAATATGTCACTTTGTATTACTGATAATAGTCAAAAGCATACAAGCAACAATTTGGTGAAAATGTTCTCGAACCCATTACTACTTCGATGTTTTGTCTTTAAATAGACATTCTTTACTACAAGGATGATCTTCCTGGTGGCTAGATCCTTGAATTCTCCTATGACACCTTTCATAACTTAAATACATAACTTCTAATAGAAAACAGACAGCTACCCTTTAAATAAAGCATATCCTAATAGGACTCTAACTCCTATTTATTACATTGCTCTATCCCATCTGTGAAAAAATTACATGATGGTTAGAAAATAAATATCATATGCTCGAAGGACACATGACCAACTTCACTTCCACTTTACATATTTAAAACATCCCTAGACTTGTGGAGCATAATCTTGTTTTTTAGGAATGGATGACCCTTATCTTCAAAGTTGTTTTAACTGATGACCTGTCTTCATGGCACTCCCTTTTAGTCATAAATATTTGATAATAATCTCCCTTGACATGTTGGAGGTCTCCAGCTGGCGAAAACTATTTTTAATATGCTCTAAACCTTCAACAATTGCTCACTACGAAAACAAGACAGTTTCGTAGAGAGCTTTGGTAGTGTGCTAAAAATGGCTTCTCCATCCATTTACTTCACCCCTTTGTTGTTCCAACATGTTAATCAAGTCATAAAACCTTACCACCATGAATCCCCCTCCTTGAAACATGCAAAAAATGATTTTAAAACCAAAAAGACACCTACAAGTTTTTTCGTAGTGTATTTTATGGCTTCAAGCCTGAGGTATGCTACGAAACTGTGTAAAAAACCAGAAATTGCCCCTTTCAAAATTGTCTTCCAAAATGACCTCCAGCTGCAAAATCTTGATTCTATGCATGTAATGAACCTTCTAAGGCATATTCAATATCAACTTACTACTCCTTTGGTGTTTCCTCTTCATTTACAATCAGTTGAGCTATAGGCTCTTCTACCACTGTCATCTTTAAACCTTTCTTCTCCAATTATTCATGAATCAGCTCCAATTGCTCTTCAAGGTCTTGCACTTTGTCTTTTAATGCCCTATTCTTGGATTTCAAGTGCAGGTTTATATTTTTGATGTGCTTGACCTCTCCTCGTATTGGCTGAGTCCACTTTATCAACTTTTTTTTATTGTCCAAGGTCTTGAGACACTTGTGACTTGATCCTACCAGATTTTCCTCATTTGTTCAAATTGAACCTTCTCAACTCTATGCTTCTTTGCCTCTTTCTACAAAACTGATATCTCCTTGCCTGCCTCTTTCAGCAGCTCCTTAAGGGTTTTAATTTCTGATTTTTCAGTGATTTTCTCTTTACCTTTCTTTTGTTTGATAACCAGCTCTTCTTTTGCAGGTGAAGAGAGATCTATGATGCTTGGTGATTGAGAAATTTCACTAACCTTCTAAGTATCTTTGCTGCTTTCCATGACCTTTCTTGCATGTCTAGTCATTGGCTTTCTAGCTTGAAACATGAAACCAACATCATCACCTGCAAACTCCAACTCTTTAGCTGTCTTGCCTTTCTGTAGCTTTCTTCCCCCATATTCAATAGTTTTATCTTGGACAATGGGATTTTCTTCAATATCAATTGCATGCAAGATGTCCTCTAAGTTACCCTTAACCACTGTTTAGCTCCTAGTAGCTCTCTTGCTGCCATGTTTGTTGATTGTTTGCTTCTTTTTCACCAATGTGGTTTTAGGTGTTTGAATCTTCTGTAAAGGCTCTGTATCCATGCTCAGTGGTTCTAGTGGGGATGGTCTATTCCCTTCTTCAACCTCCTCTGCCACTGTAGGTGATGAAATATTTCTAGGTTTGGAAAATATTTTAGAAGTGACAGCATCAACTTCAAAACCACTCATGAACAAAAAGGATGCCCAATATCTGTCTAGTCTCTTCAACTCCTCTAACATCGGTAACTTAATCAAACCATGGTGAAAGAGAGAAGTTTCATTTCCTTGTTTTTTAACTTGAACCTTATCTGACATTTTACCTAGACTTTTGTATAAATAAAAGGGAAAATCAAGTGACCTCTTACCCCCAAAATGCAGAAGAAGCCTGATATGGTAGGATTAGACCATGTGAAATATTCCTTCACAGGTGAAATACTTCTAAATGATCAACAACAACTTTGAAATTTTGTCCTTCATAGAACTCCTAGGGATGGCATTTGTAAGATCAATTTAATTATGCTCTGGTTTGATGAAGTCTTTTCAATCCTGCATGGTGAACTTGATGCCTTTAAACCACTGTTACCATCCTCTAGGGATTCTTGTTGCTGTTGAAATGATGTCTGGTGTTACTGTGAGGTTTAGCATTCCCACCTTTGAAGCTGTTCCAATGAAGCTATTAGAAAACTCCTTGGAAACCTGTAGATGACAACCTTGCAATCTTTGACAGAATTTCAAGCAACCTGTTCTTCTGAATACCTCCATGGTAGTTGGGTCTTCATTTAAAATATTCATGTCCATGGGCTCATACTTGTGGCAGTGACCACCTTTGTTAATTTTATTCTTGCAGTCATGGTGACTTGATATCTTCTTAGCCTTGCTTGCTTGATGACACCTGCAACCTTTGAATCTGCCAGAAACCTGCTTGGCTCAATGAAGCAGCTCTCCAGAAATCCAATAACATGAAAATATAAAGCAGAGTATGCCAAAAAGACTAATTTGGTAATTTTTTATGGTTTAAATGACAACTCATTCCTTAATCATGACACATGCATGCTAAAAGGGGCAATGATGACCTCAAAGTTGGCTTTGTATGTTTGAATTAATCGTAACAGACTCGAATGACCTCCACCCTAACTCTTCCAATCATGAACTGACACTTCACCTCAGGTTTAACAAGACATATCTAGTTTTTTGTAGCGTATCTAGTTTATTCTCTGACAATTTCACTACGAAACTATTAGGCAGTTTCGTAGCGAAAACTGCTATTTCACAGTGTAAAACGCTACGAAAAGAGGTAAAATTGGCTTAAGTGTCCTTTTAAAATTTAAACGTTTGGGAAATGAAATCTGACACCTAATGATGACTGATGGGCCATGACATGACCTAAATAGATGTTGCCTTGAACCTTAGGATAGGTTAAATATGTAAAAAACATTAAATTTTCCTATACCAACTTGAAAAAGGCTTAAGGAGACCTTATCCTTTTGAAGAGTGAACTGTATGACCACGTCAAGTAATGTTTCACATAATTATGAGTTATAACAGATTTGATAAAAGAAGCCATCATTAATGCACCTTCTCTATCTACCCCAAATTTTTCCAAAAATTTTATTTTGTATAATTTTGCATCAGAAAAATCTTACATTATTGTATTAACACATATTGATGATCAAAAGATTGAAGAACCTATTTCATTCTTTAGTTCAAACCTCCAAGGTGCTGAACTAAATTACTCTGAAGTAGAAAAACAAGCATTTACTATCTTTAAATATTTAAATAATTTTAGACCTTTTCTCCTTAAAACACACACTAAGGTAATAGTTCCATTCTCAGCTATAAGGAAACTACTTATACAGAAAGAACTAGGAGAAAAGAGAGAAAATTGGGTAACTTCTTTGTAGGAATATGACATTAAAATAAGACCAGCCAAAATCATTAGATGGAAAGGTCTCTACAAACTTCTATCAGGAGCATCCAATTTATCAAATGATGAAGAATCGGGTAATATTGTTCAAATTGTTGAGGTAAGCGTAAATGATTCAGAATCACAGTATATTGATTTAATTTTTTTCTTAAATAATGGATACACTCTGATAGAACTCAATCATAAAATAAAGAGAGCTTTAAGATTAAAATCTAATCAATACCAACTCATAGACAATGTCTTGTTTAGGAAAAACTATGATTTTTTATTACTAAGATGCCTTGAGAAATATGAAGCTTGGAGAGTTTTTCAGGAACGCCATGATGGACCCGCTAGTGGACACTTCATTGGAGATACCACTACACATAAAATCCTTCATGTAGGTTATTACTGGCCCATTCTATTCAAATATGCTCGTACATATGTGAGAAAATGAAAAACATGCCAAACTGATGTGGGAAGACAAAGGAAGTCAGCTTTTCCATTGTAACCAGTCAACATTGATCAACCTTTTGAACAATGGGGATTGGATATCATAGGTGAGATTGTTCCTAACTCATCCAAGTAGCATAAATAAATTCTGACTACAACAGATTATTTTACTAAGTGGGTGGAGGAAATTCTACTAAAGGTAGTTAATTTTGAAGCCATAATTGAATTTATTGATCAATTTCTTATTACTATATTTAGCTTACCTAATGCACTTATGTTTGATAATGAATCTTATTTTTGGGAAATGGTATGAAAAACTTCTCTCTTAAAAGAGTTTTTAAACTTAAATACTTTGCTAACTACTATCCTCAAGGTAATGGTTTAGCAGAATCAACAAATAAAAATCTCATAAGAATTATCAAAAGAACTATGGATCAAAATTAGAAAAACTGGAAAAAATATTTAACATTTGCACTATGGGTAGATAGAATTACTCAAAAGGCCTCCATATGAACTTCTCCATTCCATCTAGTTTATGGGAAGGAATTTGTAATTCCTTCAAACTTAGATCTTCCCTTGCTAGCCCTAGTTCAATTTATTGATAAAGTACCTTCTTCTTCCCTACAATTAAGAATGTCACAGATCCTTAAAATGGAAGAAGAAAGAGAAAAATCCAAAATAACTCATGCTCATCATTAACAAATACTGAAACGCTCTTTTGATGCAAATTTTGTTTCTCCAAAAGACTTCCAAGTTGGATATCTCGTACTCTAATGGGACAAAGCACGTGAGGAAAAAGGTAAGCATACCAAATTCCAAAGAATGTGGCTTGGACCATTCCATATCATGACCAAATCAATCCATCAACCTTTATGTTACAAGACCTTCAAGGGAGAAAATACTTACTCCCTATTAATGGGTTGATCCTGAAAAAAATTCTTTTCTTAGAAGAAGATTTTCTTCTAAATGTATTATATCCATTTTATTTTCTTTCTTTTTAGAAAATAATGATTGATTACATGCTTCTGGTGTTGCAACTCTAAATTATTTTATGTTTTTATTTTTTAAGAATATAATTTTTTGAGGACATGACTACCAACTTAGAAAATTGAATGAATACTATAGAACTTTGAGATTTTTCCATCGAAATTGTAAATTGTGTAAACTCAGAAATTGTAAAGTCTTTTTAACCTATTATCAATCAAAAAAAGGGTTAATCTTTACAAAGAAAAGTATTTTGTGTAACTAAGCAGCTTTAACACTAAATTTTCATCCAAAACTCTTAAGGAATAATTCTCCCCATCCATTGAAAATACATTTTTAGAGCGTAATTCAAAAATATAAAAATAAAAATAAAAAAACTTAAAAGGAAAAGAAGTCTCATCATGAGCTTGCTTACCATGATCATAAGTTAATGATTACCTAACATTACCACAACTACATACCAAAACAGGTTAATGGCTCATGATTACAAATATCATAAGATAAGGGGACTCATCACGAGCCAGCTTGTTCAGTCCAAATCATAACCGAAAATGTCACAGAATGGTATCAAAGCCTAGGTTTACAACACTCAAGCCATATGATTTGAACTTTGCTACAGAGGAAATATGCATATTGTTGGGCAATTGTTTGATAAAATTTGTAGGGAATGGATATGGACAGATCTCCAAAATTTGGGATGAAAACCTTTATAGTATTAGATAAAAAATTTAATTTTATTGATGTAGACTTAGAATCTACAAAGGGATGAGTAAATTTTAGTAACATAAACACTAGATTCATACAAGAAAAAAATTATGAAAAAATAACTTTTATTCAGGGAAAGAATTTTTTTTTTTTTTTAAATTGTGACGTCAACATTGAAGTGGTAGTTTCATGTGGTAGTGCAAAATGATGACTGATTTATTAAGTGGAGGGGGTCAGGCGGTAGATAAGTGGCATGAATACACACCATCAGAAGTAGACGAGTTATTAAGCCCCTTACAACTTTAAACTGATATAAATATGGATCATTAATCTAATTGGGTGTCAATTGTCAAATCCATCAAGGGTGCAACATAATTTTAACCCCCATGCTTATTGGAACCCAATGGGAAATCTAGGCTATTTATGGAAAACGATAATTTTGATTAGATCCATTGGGATGTTTTTTTGTTTTAACCCTTATGCTTATTGGAATCTGATGGGAAATCAAGGTTTTTGATGGAAAATGGACATTGTCATTAGATCCATTAGGAGTGAAGCTTCATTTTAACCTCTACACTTGTTGGAACCTAATGGGTGATCCAGTTCATCAATGGAAAATGATCATGGCCATAAAATCCATGTGTAATTTAACCTTTGTGTTGGAGCCTAATGTGCAATATAGACCATTTATGGGGAATGATGGTAGCCATAAAAATCATCAAGGGTGGAACTTAATTTAATTCACCATGCATGTTTGGACCCGATATGGATATATTTTTTTTTTTATCCATCAAGGATGCAACTTCAGTTTATTCCCTGCTCATGTTTCAGATCTGATATGGATTGGGCCAATATTCGATTGGAGTGATCTCAATCGTCAAATATGTGAGGGTAAAATTTGTGTGCCATAGAAGAAATGTGGGGGGTGGACCAATCAAAGACTAACATGTTGAAGGTCCCATGGGAACTATAGGACCTAGGTGGGAACTAAAATTAAAATAACGAAGTTGCATGTGTGCCACATGTTTAAGGAAAGGCATGAAAATTCAGTTCATATCCAATGAGAAGTAGAAACTAACATATGCATAGGAAGTTACTTTCTAATAGAGGAAGGGCACACATAGAAGGTTTGTATAATTAAGACTAATCATAGAGAAGAGTTGCAGGAATAACTTATTAGTTCAAGGCACTAAAGAAACCAAAAAAATTTCAAGTCATCCACTTGTAGAGAATTTTGAGGCTCTAAATGATGTTTTCAGGTAGAGGAAAACCATGAAAAATTCCTATACAAATGATGTAGAGAGTTTCTACATATTGAATAAAATAGACTGGAATTAGCTTTCCAATGATATATTACAATTGTGAAATAGAGCCACTATGAAGAAGTTATGATTGAAACAGTGCGAAGGAAAAATAGGGTATGCAGTCACTTTTAGGAGTTGTAACTCTGCAACTAGAGCTTGTATTGGGATGCTAAAGGTGTCAATAGGAAAATCTTGTATACGAGAGCACATCTAAGGGGCTATATTTGAAATTTGAGTACAAAATTATTAAAAAATTAACAAAAACTTGTTGTGACAAAATAGTGGAAATTGGTTTAAATTGGCCAAAACTTTCACAAGCCATAAATTTATCTCAAAAATTGGATTAATTGAAATTAATAGTCAATATAAATATATTATAAGGGATAATACATCTATTAACCTAGAATTTTGGATCAGAATAGGAAATTTCTCAGAAAATTAAGAGAAGGTTGTTGTTGGTGTATAGGGAAGAACGAACATGAGGGTAAAAAGTATGGTAGTTGCTTAGAGGTCTTATAACCATGAAGAAGAGGTCATATGTATTAATATTATCATGATTAATTCTTAAATAGAGTCAAACGAGCATGGAAGGGACAACCCAAGTGATAGATACCTGGAAGATACCATGAGGAGTCTCAAATTGAGGTGCTGAGCTACAAGGTTGATAAGAGAACAAAAAAAATAGCACTCGCATTTTTAATAGTTAGAATAAATTAAAAATGAGAATGGAATATAATTCTAATTCTAGCCAGGAAGAGGAACACGATTCATGAATTAGAGGGAATGATGTGGGAGATTTAAGGAATTCTAGGAGTTTTATTAGGAAGCACCATCACACATCAAGTAAATCAACTAAGAGATCTTATGTTTCTTCAAAATCATGGAGTAGTACAAGCATATTACAAGTGAGGAAACTAATAAGGAAACCTAACTAGGATAATTTGTAAAGAGAGCTCAGTAAGATGAAGCCTCCTACATTAAATGGTGAGCACAATAAGAGGGGGTTTAATCTTGATTGTTGGGGATGAGAAAATACCTCTAGTTACATAATTAATCATATGTTGGTACCAAGGAGTGACCCAAGGTTTGGATTTATACCAAAACAACCCCCTCAGTCACTGGAATTTTAAACAACTATGAGAAGGTGAGGTCTCATATGAGGTATGTTGATGGGTTTGCAAGAACCTTCGAAGGTTATGCAAGGGAAAAGGGGAAATAAAGAATACATTTATTATAAATAATCCACCTTGAACTATGGTATTTTCCATATGTCGTAGATGTATCCATCTTAAATAATTACATTCAAACACCTTTACAACACAAGTTGAAACATTCCAAATAAAATACGACACACATTGGTCAAGTGAAAAAACATCACCTAACCAATAAAGTAACTATTTGACAAGTTCTCATTAAACAAGTGCAAAAATATACATAGAACATGGGAACATAAATTATTTCATAAATTTTGTTTACATTATGTAATTTCCCTAGGTTGAGGAGATAAATTCAGAGGTAACTACAAAACCACATTTAGACTAGAATCTATCCCTTCTAGCCTTGGAGAGGGATCTCTCACCTAGGATTTTTCAAATACTATGATGTTAGTCTAGGTATAGTGCTCAATGAGGTCTGATTTTCAAATATTTTCTGGTAAGAGAGGAAGGGATCTGCTCAACATGTATTTGGCATCATCCATGGCTAGTTGATAAATTTCCATAAGATCACTCCATTGCTTCTTGGCCCTTTTATCCTAGAGCTTGAGTTCAAATATCTCTATGTGAGCCTCCGTTAGCTTCCTTCTCAACTTGTTAAAAGTGTGCTTCGCCTCATATACCTCCATCTTCTCCTCATATACCTCCATAATTTATTCTTGAATTGTCTTCACTTCTTGGATTTGTAGCTTCTTATATAAGGATCTTGTAATCCTAGTTGTTGGTATTTATCCCTTCTTAACATCTTCTTTGATTACTTTCTCCTTGCCCTTAGACTTGACAACAACTAGTGTAGCTTTAACCATAGGCACATCTTCACTAGGTTGGGTTATTTTTTATAGAATAGTCTTCTTTAGTTGCCTATTTTCTTGCTACAAATATGCAATGATGAAATAGGCCTTCTTCAATTGTTCTTTCAATTTTGAAACCTCCCTAAATTTATCATTAATTACTTCAATTTCTGGTATGGTCTCCATGGTCTCAAATGTCTTCTCCAAGGGCAGCCTTTTGGCAGTAGACCTAGTGAGAGGTTTCTTAGGGGCGGCCACCACCTTTAGAGAAAATTGTAGTTTCTTTCCTTTTTTCTTACCTGTAGACTACATTGTATATGCGGGCCTATTCATTGAGCTTCTAGATGATGATTTAATCTCCTTTCCCACTACTGAGGGCATCTCTTTCTTGCTCAAGGGACTAGTTGTCACATCATCCCATAATTTTAAAGAATCAACAAATGACTCCCATGATTGTTTACTTTTACTGGGCTCTTCCAAAACCAATAAATCAGTTAAGAAAAAATGGAATAGGTTAGGTTCCAATTGACCTTTTTTTCCTTGTACTTTATCTTCCATCTTGAAAAGACTCATAAATAGGTAAAAAGGAAAAAATAAGGATATTTTTCTAGTGAAATGCATTAAAAGTATGAAGTGGTATTGATAAACTCTTACAAACATTCCCTCACATGTGAAGTACCTTTGAATATCTTGCAAAATTTTGTTGTTGTAACAAACCCAGGCTAAAAGTTCATGTAACAAAATTTAATAAAGGGAAAAATATGACCATGGGAAAGGGACACTTATTCCAAGCTAAATTTTGGTCAAATATATCCTAGCAGGCATCACTAGATATGTGTTTATGGAAAAGGGAAATTGGAAAGGGAAATGACAAAGGCTTTGGAAAGGCACAAGGAATTAATTGGCATTTTATTTATGAAAATAATGGAAAATATGAGAAAAGAGAGTTGAAAGGTCACATGTTTCATGTGAGGAGGAAATTGAAGGAAAATAATGGAAAATGAAGAAAATAGAGGCCTCATTAATAAAAAGGCTTCTGAGGATCAGTTGGCAAGATTTTTGCTCAATATTTTTTGTTAGTTAAGTTTTGGATCTCTCTCACACACACTCTTGGATACTTATATTTTTCTTGTACCATTTCAGCATTGAGCCAAGAAAGAGGAAATCAAGCAAAGGAAGGACAAGGAAAGGAAAGGAAAGGAAAGATCAAGCAAGGAAGACCAGGATCTAGCAACTTCAACAGGTATTATCACCAAGTTGGAAAAACTTGGGTTGTGTCAACCATCAACCTATCATAACTATTTCAATCTAGCTTTTAACTGGAAGTTCCATAGGAGAGTTATATATCAATTATGAACTGTGCTAAAGGTATTTGATGGTTATTATCATCTTTATTATGAACACTAACATCTCCTATACAAACAAATTTATGCATATCATCCATGTCATTTTGATGATCCCAAAATAGAATAGGTAAAACCTATATATTCAACTCTTCACATAGCTTGGGTCTACCTAAAAACAAACTTTCATCACATGTTACCTCACTGTTCAAAATTTTCATGCATGTATTTTAAACAACCTGATCTTGAGGAGTTTCTTCTTGGCATAAAATCTCAGAAAAGGAATGGGTTGAAAAACAATTTGAATGATTTGGCTCATACCTTTGACTACATATAGATTGAAAAGGATGAAAATCCTCATAAATTTCATGTAATATGACTTGATTGTCAATTTCTAATCCATTTCATCTTCAACTAAAGAAGAGACATCTGCTTGTTGGAAAATTTCTTGATCATCATGACAACTAGCTTGTGAAGAAAATTCATAAAGTTCCTCTAATATCTCCTCACCATCCATACATCCTACATCATCATCAATACTTTTAATATATTGAATGAAACATTTCCAAAGATTACAACAGTTTTGAAATAGTGGTGATGCAGGATGAGACTTCACATAATTTCCAAAAGATATTATATGGAAATCTTTAAGAGAATACATGCTTCCTGATTTCAACCCTTAATACCATACTCTATATTGGTCTTCTAGGGTATCCATAAACATATTCATGAGATAATCCTCGAGAAACTCAACCCTCAGTCTACATACATGTATATGGTATTTAACCAAATGCAAACCAACATCATCTTTATTTTCATCTTTGAACATGAGAAGATGAGTTGACCAATCAACACAAGGCATAGGATTTGGAAAACCATATATGTGAGACCGATACATAGGAGCATACCATTCATTACTTCTTGCAATAGAAATCATGTTAGAACTTCTTCAAGCTACTTATATTCAACCAGTGGAGTCACCATGAATCTTTGATCTTCTATATATTTTGAAACTAGAGTCGTTGAGGTAATATCACAACCCTCAAAATAAAACTATGATTCCATGTTACTCTCAGGAATCAACATGAATAAAATCAAAGAAAATCCTGAAAATGGAGCTTTTCGGCTCCCAGAAGACACACCAAATGTTATCATCAGGCTGGAAAAATTTGGGCTTTGTCAACCATCAACCTAGCATAACTATTTCAAACCAGCTTTTAACTGGAACTCAGCCCTTTTGGTATGAGAGGGCTCTCTCAAATTTCTTATAAAAAATTTGTTAAAATCTTACGACATCAAATGGCTAACTTTGTACTTTTCATGTGATTATGCAGGTGAAATAATGTTATGACAGCCACCATTGGGCATGGAATCGGCTAAGGAAATTCAATTACAAACAAACTGTGTTCATCGAAGTTGAGGAAAATTAACTTAAACATAAGCTTTTACAGTAAAACATAGCAAATGAAGGAAGTTGGAGCATGTAACATGAATTCCAAGTAATAAAATTTTCATGAAATTGATAATAATATACACGATATGGAGATAAGAAAACCACATAAGCCAAAAAAATCTCAAGTTAAAAGACATTCTGCTACAAAATTTATATTAGCTCATGAAGAAAAGATTACAAAAGTGGCTCTCGTAACATTCATCCACCCCAAATTGAAAAGGCTACATATATATAAAGTGAGTTCTTCATTACAATATTCCACCACCTAGGCTAGACTCAACGTACATTAAAGAGTCTTATTTCTAATTGATTTACAAAAAAATGGAATATTTTTAGGGATATTTCAATTTTAAATGAGTTTGAATGCAAAAAAAACTCTTCAATCATTAAATAGATCAACAAATTCTGTTAATAACCCTTATCAAATGCGACCAACTGAGTTTCCTAATGTGTTGGAATTTTTATGTGTCATCATGCCCCATTGTTATACGAAATTCTAATCTATGGATAAACTAGATTCCCTAAGTGTGGTGTTCCTTCACTCAGAACAACAGAAGAAAGACAACTATTATTTTCTCTAAGACAAATAGATATACAGAAAGGAAATAAACCTCCTTGTGATCCTTTCACTCTCTTTCTCCTTCTTTCATTGTTGTCATCGCTCTCAATCCAACTAAAGCTGCTAGATTAATACCCGCAATCAAAGACAGGGAACAACAAAAAACATACAAATATACAAGTATCTACTTATCTTAACCAAATTGAACCAATTAGATTTGAGAATACATACACAATTGAGAATGTAATTAACAATATATAAGCATACATATGATAAAATGAATAGATATATTTATTAAGAAAGTAGGAGGAGAAGATTACAACCAATAGATCGATTCATCATCAACCTGCTCCAACTTCATTCCATCCTCATCACACCAAGAATCATCTTAGAAACATAATAGTACTTCCAGCTCTCATCAATTGAGAATCCAATGCCATAACATTACACAAATTTCTCCCTCCCTAGCACTTAGATGAGTGCTCAATTTATAGGGAAATTGAAGGTAGTTTATCAATAAATGGAATTGAATGGCTTTCTAATAATAGGTGAGACATGTTTCCAATTTCATTGGTGATGGATGAACACTTTTATTCAAAGTATGACACCTATGAGCTCTTCTAGAAGGTACTGGACATGTGGAGATTCATGGAACAATGATGATTTCTCTATCAGGAGACCAATGCACCCTTAAGTGTTGGGATGTGCACTGCAGTGCACCCTTGCATGGAAGTAGGTGAACTGCAACACACTTAGGCCCATGCAGAGGAGAATTGATGACTCAATGGGTCATATAATCTATACTTCAAACCTTGGAAATCTCACAATTGAAGCCATCAATGAAATTACTTCTCTTAGGGCATATATAAACTAAATTAGGGGATGATAGACCATAATCATATTGCTCTTGGGGAATTATTCCTAATTTGACAAAGCTATGGGGGATGATGCCCAAATTAACCTGTAAGACCCATGGATGCCGACCTTGTTGAGCTATACCTCCACCAAGTCGAATTTCAAATTTTCTGCAACAAATATGGTTAGTAAAATTTCTGTATAATAGGTCTCAAAGATAAGTGTGTATTTTCCAAACCATGATAGTTTTGAAAAACCTGACAGAAAATTTTGTATATGATCTCATGCTGAAAAAACCTCCTTCATATATCCAAAATTCCTTTCCATTTGGTCATAAAGTGAGCTTGAAGTTAACTACTAAAATAGTCATTTCTAGAATTTTTGTAGCAAAAGTTCGGCAGCAAGTTACAAAAAAAATCTCTCTGGTACTTTCCTAATTTTTTTGACAATTCCAGGGTCTTCATTGATGTTTATTAGCTAATAACATGCCTTTATCACTCCCTATATTGATGTTTAAACTAGCTTTTTCCTCCATGAAAAGCTACAACAAATCTATAGCAAATATTCACATTCAATATGGCGAGTTGCTATGAAACTGTCAAATTTCTAAGATTTTTTATTTTTATGATTTATTCCATCTCCATGTCATTTCTAATAGCATGAATACTACTAAAAAAATTGATTAAACATAGAGTAGGAAAAAATTAAGGATTTTATCATGTTCAAGGAGCATCTACCTCAACAATGGTTTTGACATTTCTTTTCGCAAGTGTAATATTCCAAAATAGGGAAAACAGGAATATGGAATATAAAACTAGAAAATCCAATAAATATCAACACATCAAAACATGATCAGATCATTGAGCCATTTTATTATATATGATAGCAGAAAATAGAGTACAATATATTGAGTAAAAACACTCAAGCTAGGAAAAACAAGCCTCAAATGACCCTATACATCAATACATGAACAAATTTTTCTACATAAACTTCTAGGAGGCCATGACTGCACAATCCCTACTATAAATATTGTTTTTGGAAACTAGGAATGTGTAGATATACTGATATAGTGCTCATAAAATGCCAGGATCAGAGATCTAGGCTTTCTAACACAATTCCAAGAGAACCCAGAAAGGGTTTCTAGAAATACACAAGATGAAAAATTCAGCTCAAGGGTTGAATTACACTCTGCAGTTGTGAAGCTATTGGGAGGTGGCTGATCTGATGTGAAAATATTTGATACTCCTCCCCGTAGACTTTCCGAATGAAGGGATGCTCCCCTCACAGGAAAATAAGCTCAAGAATTTGGGTTATAAACCCTCCACTGAAACTGCCCTCCTGAATTGCGCAATTCCTGAAGGAGACTGCACTGCTAGAGGTGGATGAAGATTGGCCTGATTCCGGATGATGGAATGAAGCTCATAGGAACCTCTATTGAGTGGGCACTCAAAGACCCCCGAGGATGAGGGTGGGATTTCCACTCAGAAAAACCCTTGTGCTAAACAACACAACAGCTCTGCTAAACAGCTAAAGCGTGTAGAAATTCATTAAAGACCAAACATAAACAATATTTAGAATTCCATCTATGGCTTCCATCCCCTTCCTTATATTATTTGTGAGCCTATTCCCCCCTAGGTCCCACTCATTAAATATGCTACTCTCATGGAGACTCCATCCCATTAAAACTGCGATGTCCTCCAATATCTCTCCACTACCTCCATGACTGCGTTGTTGATTTGGTCAATCTTGACCCCATCCACATGCATTGACCCCCATTCACACCAAGAGTGTTTTATTCAACTATATGGACTAATCCACATTCACATTAGAAGTGGTTTTATTCCTACTAAAGAGATTTATGGGTCCCTCTACCCTCTTATTCATCTATTTTATTAACAAAAACAAAATTTAATATTCCAACTAGATAAAATATAATTAGGAAAATTACAGTCGTCCCCTTCCAAATGTTTCTTGTTCTCAAGCAACTACAAGGATGGATGCCGCAAAATATTCTCTCCTTCCCATTCAACATCCTCATTCGATAGATTCCTCCACTGAATCAGATATTCTCCAATCATCTTGTTCCTTAGCTGCCCCTCCCAAGTGTCCAAGGTAGCCTTTGGTGACAGTATCAAATGGCTCACAACATAAAGAGGTGGTAGATCCATGATGGAAACTACATGTTGTCCCATGGCTCTTTTGAGACATGATACATGAAAAATGTTAGGGCCCTTACTCCCCATGGGGAGCTCCAACCCATTTGTTACCCCCAAAATAAGATGTATCACCCAGTATGGTCCATAAAAGAGCCTATCAATCCCCTTCTCCTTCAATGTAGGTTGTTTGCAAGGATGAAGATGGAGGAAGATCAAAGTTTCCATCCCAAAATATCTCTCTACCCACCCATGATTTGTATACAACTTTTGTTGATATTGGGTTGTAGTAATGTTGTCCTTAAGAGAGCGGAATATGTCCTGACTCTCTTGGATCAAATCTTGGACTCTAGGAGCCTTACTTTCTCCAACCATGCTATCAAAAATTTCTAGAGTATCATCACCATATGGAACTAAAAATAGATACATATTGATTTCCATATGAAATTTTGGATGGTAACAACATCCCTCCAAATGGGACCAGCGCAGCCATACTCTTTGCTTCCCCAGAACACAGTTTTGCAAGTATCTTCCTAGCCACTTGTTTTCACACTCTATATACCTATATGTATGGGGGTAATAACTGGTACTCGATACCAACTTGGTACCCCCCAACTAGAACAACTCCTGCGCAAAGCCATCCATGAGGTGGCTATCTCCATCATTGACTATGGTCTTAAGAAAACCATGAAGTCCAAGGAGAGGCTTAGCCCCTTGTGAAACAGTGCACTTAGAATAAATGGAAAAGAAATGTAAATACTTTTTTAGTTGACAAATTACCATAAAGAAACAATCCTTACCATGTACCATTGGAAAACTGGTGATGAAGTCCATAGAAGGGCTCTCCCATATCCCTCTTAGAAAAGGAAGTGACTGTAACAATATTGCAGGATGTTTTTTTTCTTCTTCATTCTTATAGAAAATTACGCACTTCCTGATATGTTGGAGCACATTCTCCTTGAGACCCTCCCATGATAATCTATCCCTAATGGCCTGATATGTCTTAATTGAACCTTGGTGGACGGAAAGGGGTGAATCATGTGCTGCATGTAGAATTTTCTCCTTGAGCTTAGAATCTCTAGTCAAGAAGATTCAATCTTGGTAATAGATGACCCCACCCATCACTCTATACCTATCATCAGTCACCTGCCCATCAAGTACCTCACATGTAAAGTGATTCTTGGAATACTCCACCAATAGCTGGGACTCCCAATATGAATCCACACTCATCAATGATAGTGTTGTTGGTTTCTATGATAAGACATCTGTTACCTCATTGTTTCTCTCTTTGACATATTCAATGTCAGAATCATATGCCAGAATTCTGCTAACCCACTTTTGTTGCCTCTCTTACAGCTGCTTTTGCTCAAGAAAATATTGAAGATTGTGATATTCAATCCTCGCTTGGAAGTTGTTTCCCATCCAATATTGATTGATTTTGGCCAATGTATGCATGATGGCCAGCAATCCCTTCTCATATACGTAAGACACCTTCCTATGTGGAATTATCTTCTAACTCTCAAAGGCTACGGAATAACCTCCTTGCACCATATTAGTGTCATCACCTACCCCTGAAGCATCATATTCTAGCGCAAAATGTTTGGTGAGATCTGGTAATACCAATGCTAGAAAATTATTCATCTCCTCCTTGATCCAATCAGAGGCCCTCTGCACAGTGTTTGTCCCATGAAATGCTTCCCTCTTAGCCAGATTTGTGAGTGGTGCCACTAGTTGTGATAACTCTTTAGAAAAATTCTAGTCCAGGGGCCTTCCTAGTGGAACGCCTCCAAATAATATGAAATCATGGCCTAGAGTAGACTACATATCTGAGTAGACTAATTTATCCTTTCCTCCTCTGCACAAATCAATATTCATATTACATGTGAGACTTCTTGAGGTGGATAGGTGTGCATGCCCCTGATCATTTGATGCTTACCTCTCTTCCTATCTGTCCATTCCATCTGCAAAGTCTCCCAATATGTGGTGACCTTCCCTAATGTAATCAACCACTGCACACCCAATATCACATTGGTGTCATTAATATCGACCACAAAGAAGTGATCAGTCAAAATGTATGTCCCCATGGTTACAGACAATGCTGGAATATACTTCACACATTACATGGTTCTATCTCCTGGAACCAAAACTGAGAATCCTTTGAAATCATTTGTGGGTATGGTTCTCTTCTACACTATCTGAGCATCAATAAAATTGTGGGTGGCCCCATTGTCTATCAACACTAATACCTGTTGCCTCTGAACTGTGCCTCAGACTCTCAAGGTTAGATACTTGACTCCCCACAAAGATGCAAGGGCCCTTCCAAATGGTGCAAATGCCCCATTTCCAACCCCCGATGGTGGTGGTAGGCTCTCATGGTGCCACAGCACTGATGTCCCCTTTTGGCTCCTCCTCTTCCTCCTCTTCACTATCATAGAATACCTTAATATAGTGTGTCTTCCCCACAACACATTGATGCCCTGGTTCCCATGGTTCTTGGCAAGTGAAGCAAAGCTTCCTCCTTCTCAAAACTCTCCAGACATCATCATTAAGACCTTCTTTGCTTTGGTTCTCCTTTGAGGGAGGAACCTTCACATCTTTCCCCTTTGATTGAAAGGTGGTTTTTTTCTGAAATGGAGCTCTTTCCCTTGGAAAAGAATCTATAAGTCCATAGCCCTCTCAATGGAATCTTGGAGAGTAGTTGGTCTAGTGGACTTTACCAACCCATGCAGAGGCTCTGTTAGCCCATCAATGAACATATACACTCCCCTGGTTGTAGATAAATCTAGCACCATGAGGGAAAGTTTCACGAATTCATAGATATAGGTCTCTGGATTTCCTGACTACTTGAACTTGGCTAGCTCAACAAAGGGTACCTCTGTATCTCTTCTTTCAAATATTTCTACCAACCTTTCGGTGAATTTTTCATATGAAGTCACATTTTCATGCCCCAATGTAGATAGACCATGAAACCACCATTCATGTGCTTCATCTTCAAGGTACAACATTGATATCTTAATAGCTTAAATCTATGGTACTTGGTTCAACTGGAAATAAATGTCTAATTTTTCTACCCAAGCCTTGGCTATGCACTTGGATGAACCATAAAAAGTAGGCAGAACAAATCTACCCATAGTACGCTGCAGATCATTGTTCTTCATGTACCCTCCACTTCTATTGTTATTATGGGGTCTCCTATTATCCTTGATCTGAAAAAACTCTTGGAAGTTTAGATTCTCTTTGAATCTTTGAGATAAAGACTCATACTCTAGAAAGTAATCACCAAGAGTATCTTGTTCTTGGGGTCCTCCACCCCCATTTACCACTACTAGGAATGTAGGCATGGTGGAGCATTGGGAAACTTGCTGCATTACTGGTTTCTCACACCAGTGATGTGATGTATCAGAGATTTCTCCATGTAGAAACCATTTTGGGGTCTCCTTTTGTCTTTCCATCCTCATCTCCTTGATTTCTTTGGTAATATCTTACATCGTTTGTAGAAGAAGCTTTGGAGACTCCTTTTCACCCATTTCTCTTGATATTGGAGTCATGCCTTTTTATTCTTCATTATTTGTATAATCAAACCTTTGACCTCTATTAATATGCCGCTTCTCCCTTTCTGTTAGAGGTTCTTCTTCTTTTTATTACATATATGTGATGCCTCATAGGGTGAGCCAAGATTATGCTCTGATACCACTATACTATTCCAAAATAGGAAAAATAGGAATATGGAACATAAAACTGGAAAATGTAGTAAATATCAAAACATCAAAACATGAGAATATCATTGAGCCATTTTATTATATATGATAGAAAAAAAATAGATCACAAGATCTTAAGGAAAAGACACTCAAGCTAGGCAAAAGAAGCCTCAAATGACCCTATACATCAAAAAATGAAAAAAAATTGCTACATAAACTGTTGGCCAGCCATGATTGTGCAATCCCTACTATAAATACTATTGCTGGAAACTAGGAATGCATAGATCTGCTGATATAATGCTCAAAAAATGTCGGGATCAAAGATCTAGGATTTCTAGCACAATTCCAAGAGAACCCATAAAGGGTTTCTGGAAATACACAAGATGAAACTTGCAGCCCTAGGGTTGAATTACACTCTGAATCTGTGCAACTACTGGGAGGTGGCTAATCTGATGTGAAAATATCTGATACTCCTCCCCACTAACTTTCTGGATGAAGGGTTCCTCACCTCATAGGAAAATAAGCTCAAGAATTTGGGTTACAAACCCTCCACTGAAACTTCCCTCCTGAATTGCACAATTCCTGAAGGAGACTGTGCTGCTAAAGGTGGCTAAATATTGGCCTAATGTCATATGATGGAATGAAGCTCAAAGGAACCTCTCCTAAGTGGGAACTCAAAGTCCCCCGAGGATCAGGGTGGGATTTCCGCCCAGAAAAAACCTTTTGCTAAACAACACAACAAACTCTGCTAAACAACTGAAGCATGCAGAGAGAAATAAATGACCAAACATAAACAATATTTAGAATTACCTCTATGGCTCCCATACCCTTCCTTATTTATCAGGAGATCATGTGTTTTTCTCAAAATTGAAAGTGCTCGAAACTGTACTGAACCTGAGCGACCAGAAAGGTCTCGTTGTTGCAGTTCCGGTGCCATGGACGGTTCGAAAAATCGATGTCATATGAGGAAGATATAGCATTCTGTTCATTTTCCTAAACAGCTAAAATTTTTATGACAAGGTGACTAGGATGCCCAGTCAGCATGCAGGTACAGTCATTAGGTGGCATATACTGGGAATATTCCCTTTTCCCAAATACAATCAAATCTCGCCACGTGGCACAACCAAGACCATTGGATGAAGATGTACGTGTTTATATTTGGTTCATTGGATGGGTGACACGTGGCTAGCTCGGAGGCTGCCACGTGTCCCCAGGAGGTTTATGTAAAATTATGTGAGGTCTGGGGGGTTCCAACCCATGACCTTCAGCACGCACATAAGTCCTTCTACTGTCTCTCCTATCACATGATTCTTAACCTATACATCTATCGTATTAATTTATGTTGTTTAAGTTTCAAGGTTGAGGGGGGGGGGGGGGGGGGCCCGACCGTCGGTGACCCCAAGGTTTTTGGTCACAAGTAATATGGTAACTATGACATTAAACCTCCAACCGGTGGCTACAAAAAACCATTACACCAACCCGTGAATGAGGTCACATGTCACGCAGTGACATTAAACTTCAATTGATGGTTTCTAGATGGCTATTCTGACGAAGACTAAAGAGTTGTCACATGCGCAGTTTTGGTGGTTTTAAATGCCACGATCTTCGGAACAATGATGCCTCTGGGTTCCTCTCCAACGCGAAGTTTAATACAAATTGTAAACTGCTGATTTTAAGGCGAGGGGTCGGCATGTGACCACCCCGCCCTAACCACTTGCATTTAAATCAAATGGTATTTTCTGGCGAGATTTGTGTAGGTGCCCTAAATTTGGGGGTTTTAACCAAAATTAACTCCATTTATGTACAGTTCTCCACTTTTGGTGGAGTTTTTCTAGCTGATATTGGGAAAAACGCTTTGGGAGGTCAATTTTTAACCAATTTGGGTGAAACAAGAGTCAACCTAGAATAATTTGAGTATTCTGGAGTCACCAGTGTAGAGAAAACAACCATTAGAGTATTTTAAACACATTTATTTGAAATTTTGAGCATAATGACAAAGAGGGACATGCCATTGAGAGCTGGACCAGTAGATGTAGCCCAGGAGGGGTGAACTGATTCATCATGCCTGTTGTGTAAAACTTATGTGTGATGTTATTTCACTATTATACACTATTTTACAGTGTTATTTAGGCATATTTTCATGCTTAAAACTCACAAATTCATCTATGTTTTATGGTTAAAAAACTCATTCCTTAAGAAAACAAATGGACACAAATTGTACGTGTTTTTATTACTGAAAGAACACTTAGCACAACAAACTAATACACTTCTTTCAGATCAAGTTCGTATCAGAGCTAGAGTTTAATCTCTGGTGTTATTTTGTGAAAATATTTATTTAAATTTTTGCAAGTGTTCACATGCTTACTAGGCTCAAGCTTAAGAGAGGAGAAGGAAAATTGGTGGAAGCAAGAGGTTCTCAAAGTGATCCACAAAAAATGAGGGCAAGATTTCCACATTATCCAACAGCTATTTCACCTCCAAAATAATTAGAAGAAGCAATAAGCACGACTCCAGAGGAAGAATAAATCCATGAAGAGGTGGATCCCAAAGGAGAATAAAGGGTGTTCAGGAAATCATTCCTTGACATGACTGAAATGGTGAGAGTCCTTTATCAAGAAAGGAATGGGAGACTAGAAGAAGAAGGATCCAAACTTCACAAGTAAGGTTAGGTACCATCAAAAGGTCACAATGCTGAAGATAATTCAAATAAGGGTAATGGAGGAAATGAAGGCAGTGGAAAGTCACCATCCTCACCCTCATCATCATCATCCTCTACTTCATCTTAAGTAAGCCAGTCACATAAGTCAAAGAACACTGGTAAAATTCCTTTTCTAAAACTTGATGTTAAGTTTGAATTTCCAATTTTTAATGGTTAAGTCAATGCAAAAAATCTTGATAATTGGATTAGGCAATTGGAGGTCTATTTGAGAATTCATAACCTTCATGATGATGATACCAAAATCCAACTAAATTCATTGAGAATGGAAGGTGCATCACTTGTTTGGTGGGAAACCAGGACAAAAGAGAAGATCAAAAAACATGGTAAGATTATTCTATCATGGACTAATTTCAATACTGCAATAAAACAATAGTTTTATCCATTATCTCACATGTAGAAATCCATAATGAACAGGAAAAAATTTAGACAACCAAAAGGACAGAATGTGCAAGAATACACCCAATAATTTAGGAGAAGAGCTCTCTTACTAGGGGTAGATTTGCAGAGCCAAGATATTTTGCTCAAGTACATAGGAGGCTTACATAGCTATCTAAAACATACTATTCTCATGTTTAACCCTACAAGCTTAGATGAAGTTTTTGTTCAGGCCACACATCTAGAAGCAAGAGGTAAAAACATTACTGATGGGAGTAGGAAGAAACCTTTTAAGGGGAAAAACAAAGAGAATACATTAAAAGGTATGGGAAAAAAGAATGCATCTGTCAAGAAAGAGGGAGAGAAAGTGGTTTGTAAACATTTTTCAAGAGAAGGCCATGAAGATAAAAATTGTTCGAAATTACATCCTGAAAAGAGACCCAAGTATAACAATAACAAAGGGAAGCAAAAAAATGCAACTACAACTCAACGTGACTTAGGAGAGGATTCAGGTGATGAATCAAAATTATAGCCATGGGATTAAAGAACATGAAGGGGAAATAAATTGAAATAAAACGCAGTACCAGTACATCAAACTGTCACATACAAGCTCCAAATAAAGAAGAGAGAATTGAACTATTTCATGTGAGGGTCATATCCAAACATACCAAGATTGACAGAATGTTTGACAATGGGTCACAAGAAAAATTAATCTCTGAAGGCTTGGTAAATAAACTTAATCTTGAGACCATTCCACATCCAAAACCATGTCCACTTGTTTGGATTTGTAAGGATGAAAATTTATAGGTTTCAAAGAAGTGCATATTGTTCTTTGCAATAATTGCACATTTTGTTGACACAGTTGAATTATATGTGGTTCCACTTGATATTACAGGTATTGTGTTGGGAAATCCTTACTTGTATGATAGGAAATATATCTTCCATCACCATGAGAACAAATACCATTTATTCAAATATGGAAAGGATTTCATTGTTAGAGCACGTCGCAAGAAGACAAATATTGCAATGGTAAATGTTGGACAGGTAAAGAGGCTGGTGAATTCGAGTAAGAATTTTGTTCTTCTAATGATTAAGCCTAAAGCTGATGTTAATCATGATTCATTTGAGGATTGTGATCCTAATTTTAAATCAGATTTATATGATGTATTTGATGAAAATCCTGAGATGTTTCAGGAGCCAACAGGATTGCCTCCAAAAAGGGAGATTCAACATGAGATTCAGTTGCAGCAAGATTGTCCTCTTCCAAACATCGGTATGTATCACATGTCAATAATGGAGAATTCTGAAATAAAGAGTAAAATCAAGGACATGTTGGACAAGGGACTCATAAGGCCAAGCACTTCTCCATGCGGTTCACCCATAGTCTTGATTCCGATGAAATATGTGACTTGGCGCATGTGTGTTGACTTCAAAGCTTTGAACAAGATAATGGTAAAGAATCGATACCCACTCCCAAGGATAGATGATTTGCTAGATCAGCTAAAAGAAGCAAATTTTTTCTCTAAGTTAGATTCACGAAGTGGATATCATCAAGTAATAATTGTACAAAGTGATATATGAAAGATTGCATTCAAAACCAAACAATGACTATTTGAGTGGTTGGTTATGCCATTTGGTTTGTGTAATGCATGGTAAAGTTTCATGCATGTTATGGATAATTTTTTGCATCCATTTCTTGATGACTTTGTGATTGTGTATTTAGATCATATGTTCATTTTCAACAAAACAAGAGAAGAACATGTCTTACATGTGAAAATGGTACTTGATGTTTTGAAGAAAGAGCGATTATTTCTTAAGATGTCAAAGTGTGAATTTGGAAAGACTTCTCTGGTTTATTTGGGACACATTGTAGGAGGATGTGAGTTGAGAATTGATCCTTATAAAGTGGAAGCCATTGTGAATTGGCCCATTCCCAAAACAATAACCAAGTTAATAAGTTTCTTAGGCGTAGCTCAATATTGGAGAAATTTTATTGCTAAATTTTCTTCCATAGCAGCTCCTATGCATGCAGTGAAAAGTGTGAAGATAGGCTTCCAATGGGGAGGGAAATAGCAACAATATTTTGAAGCTTTAAAATACAAGATCATTTCAACTCTATACCTTGCATTACCTAATTTGAGAAAACCATTCGAGATTATTCCATGGGCGCAGTACTTTTGCAGCATGGTAAGCCTATCGCTTTTCATTCTCAAACATTCAATGGTGTTGTAACTAATTATCCTACATATGGAAAATAGCTTTATGTGTTGGTAAAAAGTGTCAAGAAGTGGAAACACTACTTGATGGGTAAACATATGATTATACATACCGATCACCAACCATTACAGTACTTGCAGTCACAAACAAAATTGCAGCAATCATGACATTTCAGTTGGATGGGATTTCTTCAATAGTTTCACTTGGTTATAGGGTACAAGAAAGGTATTTTCAATAAAGTTGTTGATATGCTTTCAAGGCCAATTATAAGTGCTTCTAATTTACTTAAAAATGATTCTATTGTACATGAGAGTTACATACAACAATATGCATCTGATATTTATTTTCAAGATGTGTATGCTAGTTTGATTGAAGGGAATCAAGTTGAGGAAAATGATTATCACATGCATAAAAATTTGTTGTTTCATTTGGGAAAGATGTGTATACCATAAGGAGAGAGGCTTAGTTTCATGAGAGAGGCTCATTCGTCTCTTATTGTTGGACACTTTGGGTTTAGAAAAATAGTGGTGCATCTACAGATTTATTGCTATTGGCCTTGCATGATAGATAGTGTGTCACGTTTTATTAGAGGATGTTCTATGTGTGCAACAAGAAAGTGTAGCAATAGGAAGCTTGGGTTATACACGCCACTACCGATACCATCAAGGCCATGGGAGAGTGCCTCCATGGACTTTGTTGGAGGTCTACCTATGTCAATAAAACAACATGATTATATTTTTGTAGTTATGGATAGATTCAGTAAAATGTGTATACTTATGCCATGTAAGAAAACCATTACTGCTAAAAAAACTGCTAAAATTTATTTTCAACATGTATGGGTTCATTATGGTTTTCCAACTTCTATTGTTAGTGACAGGGATTCCAGGTTCATTGGGAATTTTTTGTCCAATCTTTGGAATATGATGGACACAAAGTTGAAAAAGAGTACTGCTTTTCATCCACAAACTGATGGCCAAACCGAGGTGGTGAACAGAACCATTGTGCATCTATTGAGAGGATATTGCAGAAAACATCCCAAGTTGTGGGATGAGAAATTGCATTACATTCAACATGCTTACAACCGGGCCAAACACTCTTCTCCAAATACTTCACCTTTTGAAACCTGCTTTGGGTATTTTCAGAAATCGCCATTAGACTTCATCTTTGAGAAGGATGTCGCAATTGATGGGCATAGTGATATTGACAAGGCTCAAAATTTCATTGAGAAAATTCAGATTATTCATCAACAAGTTCAATAAAAACTTGAGAAGAGTCAAATCAAATACAAGGATAAGCATGCCAAACATAGAGTTGATCACAAGTTTCAAGAAGGAGATGAAGTATGGTTGCACATAAGCAAAGAAAGGATGCAAGGAGAAGGTAAAAATCTCAAGCCCATTCACTATGGTCCATTTAAGATCATCAAACAATTTGGTAATAATGCATTTCAACTTGACTTACTTTCATATATGCAAATGTATTTCGTTGTCAATGTGGAAAATTTATGTTTGATGATCAAGGGAGTGATATTCAGCTGCCATATATAGAATATTTCTTGCCAGAATTTCTGGATGAGCTCAAGGAGGATACCATCCTTGAAAAGAGGACACACACTTCTAAGAGGGGAAGTGTCGATTATCTTAGAATTGGGCTCAAGGGCAACAAACCAAGTAAGGCAAGGTGGATGGAAGTTGAAAAGGTGAGGGAGTTGTACCCTCATCATCTGAACAGGTAATTAAAGTATTTTGGCGTCCAAAAGCTTCCCAATGGGGAGGAGTGATCAGGAGATCATGTGTTTTGCTCAAAATTTAAAGTGCTCAAAACTATATCGAACCTGAGCGACTGGAAAGGTCTCGTCGTTGTGATTCCAATGCCATGAATGGTTCAAAAAACTGATGTCGTATGAGGAAGATATCACGTTCTGTTTGTTTTCCTAAACAACGAAAATTTTTGTGACAAGGTGACTAGGATGCCCAGTGTTAGGTCTCTATAATTTGCAAGATTGGAAAATAAAAACTGCAAAGCCTACATATGAACCACTTTGGGATTCTAGGATCTAGCCCTCCTGAATCCAAAGAGGGATCTCTCTATAAGTGCAAAGATTGATTTATCTTTTAAGCCTTGAAATGTGATATTAGGCTAGTTGTGAGGAGCAAGGTTTTGTTTGGTTTTGGTTGGACAAAGATATGTGAAGGTGAAGGAAGTATAAATGAAGGGTGAAGGTGTATGCAAGTGAAAGATTGATTTAGCTAACAGGATAGGCAAGAAACAACTTCAATCCATTGGGCTATGGAGTCATAGTAGGATTTAATTGAAACATCAAGGTTCAAGAGTGGTCCATGGAGCAATTCATCTATGTCAAAGAATCTCTTTTAAGTTGATTTTATGGAATGGAATGAAACAATAAGAAAGGGAAATAAACAGATGAAGAACAAAGAGCAGCCTAAGATCAAGTAAGTACTTTGAAACTATCCTGCTTTTTGCATGCACTTAAGAAATACATAAAAGTTATCTAAGGTCAGGTAAGTACTTTGAAACTAGCCTGCTTTCGATGCATTTTCAATATAAAACATTTAAAACACATAGAATAGCTTAAGATCAAGTAAGGACTTTGAACCTATCCTGCTTTCAGCATATTAAAGAGAAAAACATTCAAGATAAACAATAAAAGTAGTCTAAGATCAAGTAAGGACTTTGAACCTATCCTTCTTTCAACATACTTTAAGGGAAATGTTCAGACAACCTTTGGAGAAGAAACTAGAGGACAGGGCTAACCATAGACTTCCCTAGTTCAACTTTACTTAGAAGAAACTGAAAATAACATTCAAGAACAATTTTTAAAGTTTAGACAGTAAGAGATGGGAACACCAACACTCCTAAACTGCTTGGACTGTATTAAATTATTCTTAAACACGCGATTGGAAGAAAACATGCAGATAAAGCTTATCAGTGAGAGTAGGCTACTTTGACAGTAAATCCTAGCTCTATATTTTCTATTCTTTATCAGAGAAAGTGGACAGAGTGGAAAAAAAAAGAAAATAACAATTTACAATAAGAAAAACATCACCATTGACATAGACCAGGATCCCATAAATCATCTTGTATTTGATGCTTCAAACTAGTTACAATCATCAAGTCCAATGGGTCTCTATAGCTTCAAACTTCTCATCTCAACTTAGGTATCTTCAATTACAAACAAAGCTTACAACAACTTCAGAAATATATTTACATGCAACAGATATTCAGAGACCAACCTTTGTCTCATCTTCTACATAGGTATTTATAGAATAAATGAGGAGGTGGGATGTATAATAAGATCTCTAGGCTCAATTAATACAAGTTAATGCTTCTCAGCCTTTGAGGGGCTCAATGGAGAAGTTTTTCTAATATTGGTCTGTATTAATTGGTTTCCATTAAGTTATTAGGCTACTTGGGATAGTTTTTTTGACTTTAAAGATCTTTCTTATCTGTGTAATAACTTTTTTGGCAGTCGTAATAATTTCCTTTAATTTTTAATAATTGTTCAGCTGTCTTTAGGCAAATATCTTCTGTTCTGGCAATAACTATGCCTTCTTTGATTGATTTGAGGCTACAGGTGGCTTTTGGTAGCTAGAGAGGATTAAATTAGCCTCTGATGTGGCAGTGGAGGCTTCTCAGACTGATAAATTTCTTTGTCTTTCCCTAAAACACCTTTAATTTACTTTAGATCCGTGTTTTAGGTCTGATTAGGCTTAATTCTCATCTTCCGGTCTTCAAACTGTCTTCAAATGTGTGGATTAGGCCTTTTATAGCTGAATTTACGCCTTAATCCCTCAAAACTATGTTAAATACTTTAATTCTTCATCTCTGTTGTGATCTCACCCTTTGATACTGATACTCTCTGTCTGATCAAGGTTTACTGTGTTTTGTTGCCTTTTCAGGCGCGCAGAGGGATTTTTAGTGTTATCAGTGCTCATGAGGCACGGATAAATCAAGATGGGAACCCTGCAGAATGATCTCCTTGATTGATATCGGCCTGAGGGATCATCATCCCCAGCCATTCATTTCTTTTTAAAACAATGGAAAACCTTTCAAAACTTTCACAAATAAGCAAAAATTATAAAAATCCTGTGTGGATAGGTTTAAACTGCTTCGAAGGTTTAGGTTAGATCGTGGCTGTTGGATGAAAACTTCCAACGGCGAGGATTGCTTGCTGGGGTCAAATGGGGAGGCAGTTGGATAAACGACGGGGAGATTAAGTCTGGGCCATTGATCTAGATTGATCAACAGCTGAGATCAATCGTAGAGTTTATAATGTGGAGGGGTAAATTTAAAATGAAAATTGAAGAAATTGCAAAGAAATGGGAGAAAAACCTTTATCGACAGTGAAAAGGGAATAAAACGAAGTTTGGATGCGAGATGAATAAGAGTTGTTGATCTAGAATGATCAACGGTCGGGATGAAATGGTAGAACATTTGGGAGTAGAGGAGAAAAGGCGATGGAAAATGAATTGGGGGAAAAATTAATCAGAAACATCGATCTTCAGAGATCAACAGCGGAGAACAGTTGATGAGATGGCCAAGTGAATAAGCGAAAGAGAAAAGACTTGGGGCTTTAATGAAAAATCGGCCATTGGATGAAAAGAACGAACAGAGGAGATTAAAAAGCGAAAATGTAATGCAAATGGGGGAAAGGTGGTTTTAGCTGAAAAACCACTGATTTCGTGCGGCTCCCAAGTGGTTTCCAAAATATTAAAAAAAAACGCGATATGGGTCTACGCTTGACATGTGTCTTTTTAATACCGCCCATATTGCGTAAATTTTTGGCATTAACCTTCAGGCACAAAATTACACGATATAAAGTTTCAGCCATCGGATGAAAGGTGGAGAGATTGGACGGTGGGACGAGAGCGCGATGGGGTAAGATGCGCAGGCGAAAAAGGTGGGCAGGGTCAAAGGCGGTTTTAGATCTCGACCATTAGATCTTAGGAATGAACGGCCCAGATTTAATGATGGAGGGATGAAAGGAATATGAGGCAGGGGATCGAGTGGAGATCAGGAGCAATGTATACCATTGATCTGCAAAGATCAACGGTGGATCTCCACCGAAGAAATATACTATCGTGCTTATGAAAAAACAACAAAGGAAAGTCGAGTTAGAACCAGACTGTTGGATCAGGGGAATGGATGGTCAAGATCTAATGATGGGGAGAAATGAAAAGGGCGAAGTGGGAAGAGTGGAAGCAATGTGGACCATTGGATTAGGGGAAATCAACAGTGGAGATTTGATCACAGGATCACAATCGGCGGGAGGAAAGAGCAAGGGGTTTCGGGCGGAGCGCGATTTGATCTGAGCCGTTGGTTCTTGTGGATTTAAACGGCTGAGATCTAATTGCAAGATCGCAATCAGCAGAGGGAAAGGGAAAGAACAAAGGAAAATCTGCGATGCAATGAAGTATCCACCATCAGATCAAATGATGATCGATGGTCTGGATTGAATCGGAGATCTCATCGGTGAGAGGCAGTATGAAAAATGGGCGTGATGCGATGAGCCGATGGCCGTTGATCTGCAGAGATCAACGGCCCAGATTCATTTCAACTCACAAATCGGGTTTATGAAAAAACGAAGGAAAAAATGGGTTCAGACATGTTTTTTAGTGTTTTAGCACCTGATTGTGGGGCTCTAGGTTATGTGAAGAAGGCGAAGGGATCAGGGGTTAAAAGAAGAGGGCTTATCGCAATCGGAGTTTTCAAAAGTAAAAGGTAATAAGGAAAATAGACAACCCCGATTGCGATTGCATGATGGGGGTTAACTCCAGGTCACAGCCCCAGGTTTTATGTAGAGAAAAGGAGCTAGGCTTAGACCAAAGGGGCTTAAGGCCTAAATGCAAAAAAGACTGTTTTTTAGGATTTTTGAAGGAATTTTTGGGGATTTTGAGAGTTCCGATAAGGTTAAAAAAGGAGTTTTAAACCTTATCAAAGGGAATTTATGAAGGGCATGAAGGAAAATGAGGGAAATGGAGGAACTTTATGAAGAAAGAGGGGATGAAAATGGTGTTATTAATGAATGGAAAGAGGGGTAAAATGAAGGGGAAAATGGGTTTTTTCATCAGTCTTCTTCTTCAGGTAAACAACATATTTTTCAGGTTTATGATGCAAACAGCAGTGAAGATTAACTAAAGGCATAGTTAATTTCATAAGACTTTAAGAACTAGCAATTTGGTCATAAAATTGTTTCTTAAAGGCTTTAAAACATATCTAGCCACCATTTGATATGAAAATTTTTTATAGGTGGCTAACACCCAGTTAGCATGTAGGTAAAATCAGTAGGTGGCATATACTAGTAATATTCCCTTTTCCCAAATTCAATCACATCTCGCCACGTGGCACAACCAAGACCGTTGGATGAAGATGTACGTGTTTATATTTGGTTCGTTGGATGGGTGACACATGACCAGCACAGAGGCTTCCACGTGTCTCGAGGAGGTTTATGTAAAATTATGTGAGGTCTGGGGGGTTCGACCCCACGACCTCCAACACACGCACAAGACCTTCTATCTTCTCTCCTATAACATGATTCTTAACCTTTACATCTTCCACATTAATTTATGTTGTTTAAGTTTCAAGGTTAAGGGGGGGGTGGGACCGTCGGTGGTCCCAACCCGCCGGCAGCCCCAAGGTTGTTGGTCACATGTAATATGGTAATTATGACATTAAACCTCCAATCGACAGCTACAACAAACCATTACACCAACCGGCAGCTTCGCGGATGAGGTCACATGTCACGTGGTGACATTAAATTTCAATTGACGATTTCTAGATGGTTTCTAGGCAGCTATTCTGGTGGAGAGTGAAGAGCTATCACATGCACAATTTTGGTGGTTTTAAATGCCATGGTCTTGATAACAATGATGCCTTCGAGTTCCGATCCAACACGGAGTTTAATACAAACTGTAAACTGCAAAGTTTAAGGCGAGGGGTTGGCATGTGACCACCCTGCCCTAACCACTTGCATTTAAATCAAATGGTATTTTCTGGCGGGATTTGTGTATGCGCCCTAAATTTGGAGGTTTTAACCAAAATTAACTCTAGTTATGTACATTTCTCCGCTTTTAATGGAGTTTTTCTAGCTGATACTGGGAAAAACACTTTGGGAGGTCAATTTTCGACCAATTTGGGTGAAACAAGAGTCTACCTAGACTAATTTGAGCATTCTGGAGCCACTAGTGCAGATAAAACAGCTATTAGAGGCCTTTAAACACATGTATTTTCAATTTTGAGCATAATGACAAAGAGGGACATGATATTGGGAGCTGGACCGGAAAATGTAGCCCAAGAGGAGTGAACTGCTTCATCATGCCTGCTATGTAAAAATTATGTGTGATTTTATTCTCTGTTATACATGGATTTACAATGTTATTTATTCTTATTTTCATGCTTAAAAATCACAAATTAATTTATGTTTCATGATCAAAAAGCTGATTCCTTAAGAAAACAAATGGAGACAAATTGTACATGTTTTTATTACTGAAAGGACACTTAGCACAGAAAAATAATTCACTCCTTTGAGATCACTTATATGCTTTACGGCCCTCTTCCCCCTGGGTCCCACTCATTAAAGATGATACTCTCATGGAGACTCATTAAATATGTCCTTCAATATCTCTCCACTACCTCCATGACTGTGTTGTTGATTTGGTCAATATTAACCCTATCCACATGCATTGACCCCCATTCACACCAAGGACTGTTTTATTCAACTAGATGGATTGATCCACATTTACATTAGAACTGGTTTTATTCATACTAAAGATATTTATAGGTACCTCGACCCTCTTATTCATTTATTTTATTAACAAAAACAAAAATTTAATATTCCAACTAGCTAAAAGCTAATTAGGAATATTATAGCAAGCTTTGGCTTAATCATTTAAATTTGAGTCTCTAAGGCTCTGAATTGTCTCTGTAACTTTTTCCTATTTTCTTGCAACCATCTGTTCCTTTTTTAGACATGATTTAGCATCATGTGCAATTATAGAGTTGTTCTTGCAAAATTTACAACAAAATCCTTAGCAATTTGTGCATGAAAACCCTGCATATTCATTGAGCCTCCTTTGTACTGCATCTTATGTGCCATGGCTGCAACACATTGAAAGAAACTTCTTGCCACCTGTAAGTTTACCTAATGACATATAGACCTCCCTATGATAGTAAAAGACTTTCCTGTGACAGCAATACCAAACTCAAATGAAATGAATTAGGTAATAATGAGTTTTAGGGTGTGAGTGTTTGGGGATAATGGACAAAGGTGAACTCTAACATCTGTCCATGATCCATCATGACTCTTACCCCACAACCTCTTTTTTTTAAATGTACCGTTATTAACCACTACAGATTTCTGTAGTGAAACAGGTGGCATATGTGACAGATTTTCTGTGAAAGTTTCAGAAACTTTCGTAGCAAATACTATGTTTTCATAACTGAACTTACTATGAATTCCCACGAAATTGTCTTGTTAATTTTGGGAAACTAGATCCAAAATCCATGTTTCATTGCTCATATGAAGATGGTCATAATTTTGTTTGATTCTTCTTTCGGAGAGGTGGAAGATTGATCTAAAGATCATCTTGATTGGATGAGTAAAACATGGATTTTGAATTTATTTTCCACATGTGCAAGGTCGGCCAAATTTATCCCACATGCCTAAGAGATGTGTCACACACCATCATTGATGGATATAAATTGGAGAGACTTGGAGGTCATTTTTTCATCATCCCATCACACATTCTCTATTTGTGATCTGATTGGTTCGATAGCCTTTGGAGGCCTTTTTCTTGTCACACGTGTGGAGAAAAGCTGTTGTTTTATGTGCTGATCTGTTTAGGGCTTGTTTTTGTTTTCTGCGCCAATCTGTTTAGGGCTTGTTGTTATTTTCTGTGATGATCTGTTTAGGGCTTGCTACAATTTTTTTCATTGATTTTTTTGGGATTTTACACTGCAGTGTTAACCATCGTTGTCCGTGGTCAACCCTTGGTCATTTGACCTCAATATTTTGTAGAAATTTTGATTTTAGAAGGTCGTACAGCTAGGCACTAAAATCGAGGAATGCTGAGTTTTTTTACCAAAGCCCTAGTTTGTTGTGTTGACTTTTTTGTTGTTGCCTGCATTGAATTTTCTACGTTTTCCCTGGTTTGACTTGCGTTGACTTGTGATGATTTGTCTTTGAGGGTTGTGTGTGTGACACATGAAGTGATGGCTAACTGAAGCTTTGCTGGCTGAAACTTCCTGCTAACAGTCGTAACACAACAATATCTCATATATTTGCTGGAAAAAAGGAATTGTAAATATGATCTATATTTGGCTTGTATTCTACTAATCTATTATTGTGTTCTATAAGAATTTTAATTTCAATTTTATGTGATTTCTATTTTGTATTGAGCCTAAGAAAGATTGAAGTAAAATTTCATGAAGCATAGAACACCATTTTTATCTAAATCTAACATGGTATTATAGCTGAGGTGAAGACAAATTCCAAGAGTCCAAGTTGGTGTTAGAAGCTATCTCTAAAGGAAGAAACCCTATCAAGGACAAATGGCCTCCTCAACCTACAAGGGTTTCAAGGCCGATGATAAATTAACTGATAAGTCTCATTATCATGCATGGAATATGTACTTGGATTTGGTGCTAGAATATCAAGATGTTATGGACTATGTAGAGGGGAATATTTGAGAGCCTCCATCAAATGCAGTTACTGCCACGAAGATGAAGTATAGAAAAAGGGAAATAAAAGAAAAGATGATTATCCAGGATTCTATTCATAAGCACTTGGTTGCTTAAATTTCTGAGCTAAAGACATCTTGGAGATGTATGATAAGCTGGTGAGCATGTTCAAGGCTAGCAATTCTAACCAAATCCTCTTCTTCAAGAATCAGTTGAATAATATCAAGAAGGGTAAGGATGAATCTATTCAATCCTATTTTATGAGGCTCATTGAAATTAGGTATCACCTCCTAGCTATTGGGGAAGAAATATTTGATCAAGAGATGGTTCTTATTGCACTTGGAGGTCTCCCTCACGATTGGCGTGTATTCAATAACACTATTCTCAATAATAATTTGATTCCTAATTTTGATGAAATATTGATGAGATGAACTCAAGAGGAAACAATAATGATGGAGTATTACTCTAATGGTAATGGATGTGACCCTCCTACCTTCTCCGCTCATGTAAAGAAGAAGAACCATGGTGGCCTGAGAAATCAAAACCAGGGTTAAGCAGGACCCAAAGGAAGGAAGGGAAGATGTTACACTTGTAACAATACTGGTCGTTATGCAACAGAGTTCCCTAATAAAAGGGACTCTCCCATGGATGATGATCCGAATGAAAAATGACATCCACCCATGGTATTCATCTACCCATGTTATCCATCCACCCATGGAATTTACCCATGGTATTGTAAATATCATCGACCCATGGTCTTCATCCACCCATTGTATTTATTCGCCTAGGGTATTGTAAGTGGTATCTACCCATGGTTTTGACCCATGGTATCCACCTATGGTATCTACACATGGTATTGTAACTCAAAAAAGGTTATAAATAACAAGCCTTAGTTTGTAAAAGGATAGATTTTCCACCATAATGTAGCTTCTACAGTTATTCTCTATTTTAATAAAACAAGTTTCTTTGTGGTTTTATTTTGTAGTGTGTTCTCTTTTTTTTTATGGAATTCTAATTTTGCAAATATTGTCAGATCCATTTAAATTTTTTAGATCTTTGGGGCCTCCCCCCAAGATCTGGAAAAGTGGTATCAGAGCCAAAGGTCTTGATTTCGAATCACACCTGGCTCATGCTGGGGGGGAGATTGTTGGACATTGGATAAACCAACACTCCTTGTGTGTTTCATGACATGTGCTTAACCGCCTCTCGAGGATCTGTTAACTCTGGCGATGCATCCATTTACTAACACCTGCGGGTTTTGGTCTAACCGAAATTTTGACTCCCAACAAGTGGTATCAGATTTAGGTTACGAATCCATGGGAATGAGGGTTTGAAGCATATTTCAACTTCAATTTTTGGCAGCAATCTTTAGCAAACTCCATGAATTTCTTGGGCGGCGAGTTTGAAGATCAGATATGAAAATTTTTGGTGAAAATTTTACAAAATAAAAGAGAAAATATGGATTCCTTGCAAAAAAACACCCAAATTCAAAAAAACAATCGGCCGAATTGGAGTTCAGATGAGGGAGATATCACTGATTCTAAATCAGCAATGTTGGAGAAAATGTTCTGACGACAATTCATGGATGGCGGCTCTCTTGTAATTTTTCGTAGTTTTCATTGTGATATTTCAGATAAATGGCTATATATATGAGCTCCCCTTGAAAAATTACCCAATTTCAAAAAAACAATCAATTGAATCAGAGTCTGGATGTGGGAGTTATTGTTGATTTAAAATCAACTATTTTTTCAGAAATTTTGTGACGGTGAGACAATTCCAGTGCGAATCTGAGCATCTACAGTCTCTACATAACGGTTTCAAATATAGGTGAAGATGCAGAATGATCATTACATTTCCAAAAATAGGTTATAATAAATATTCTAAGTTATATTGATCGAGCTATGCTCATTCTAAATTTGGAGTAGCATTCAGAGCAGGTTCCCTTTGGAGATGTGCCCTCCCACCCCAATTTAGCAGGCACCTACTTCACATTCATCAGTTTCAACATAGCAGGATTCGGCTTGGGTTATTTGGAGACGTTCCCTCCCACCCCAAGCTATGTAGGCACTTGCTACTTCATCAACAATCAACATCATGGTTATGGGTCAACCACACAAAATCCTTCTCATCGAAGTCCATTTGCTAGGTCGCACACTGTTAGTAACACAGTTGGTCACAAGCATTACAGGGTATCTCTATCCTCAGAACTTCATTTTTCATGGTTTTGGTTCATCCACAAACTCACACTTCATCGAAGTCCATTTTTTAGGCCGCACACTGTCAATATCACAGTTGGTCACAAGAATTACAGGGTATCTCTATCCTCGGATCTTCATTCATCACAATTATGGGTTAACTACACAAAACCCTTCTCTTTAGGGGCTCTTCATATTCAACAAAGTCTTCTCAGGAGGGAACTTCACGCAATGGGGACCATTGCTTCTTAAGGAAGGAGGAATGATCCAAATGAAAAATGGCATCCACCCATGGTATTCATCTACCCATGTTATCCATCCACCCATGGTATTTTAAATGTCATTGGCCCATGGTCTTCATCCACCCATTGTATTTATTCATCCAGGGTATTGTAAGTGGTATCTACCCATGGTAGGTTTGTATCGACACATGGCATTATAACTCAAAAAAGGCTATAAATAACTAGCCTCAATTTGTAAAAGGACAAATTGTCCACCACAATGTAGCTTCTACAGTTATTATATATTTTAATAAAAAAAGTTTCTTTGTGGTTTTATTTTGCAGTGTGTTCTCTCTTTTTTTCTGGCATTCTAATTTTGCAGATCTTTTCAGATCCATTTAAAATTTTTAGATCTTCGGGGCCTCCCCCGAAGATCTGGACAAGTGGTATCAGAGCCAAAGGTATTGATTTCGAATCACACCTAGCTCGCCCTGGGGGGGAGATTGTTAGACATTGGATAAACCAACACTCCTTGTGTGTTTCGTGACATGTGCTTAACTACTTCTCGAGGATCTGTTAACTCTGGCGATGTGTCCATTTACTAACACTTGCAGTTTTTGGTCTAATAGAGGTATGTTTTTAATGAAAATTTTCGTAGACCATGGATCAATGACATTCACAATACCATGGGTAAATTCCATGGGTGGATGGATAACATGGGTAGATGAATACCATGGGTGGATGCCATTTTTCATTCGGATCAGATGATAACAACAACAACTCAAGAAGGAATGGTAGGAACAACAGGTTCCAAGGAAAAGAGAAGGCTCTCTCTGATCGTAGTGGAAATGGGAAATATTTCAAGAGGTCAAGAAATTACAGGTATGATGAGTCTAATGTTTTCGTTAATAAGAGAATTGATTTTATTATTGTACCTGCCCTCTCTATTGCATCTCCACCTGACACCCTGGATGTCTGGTTAATTGATAGTGGTGCTTCAAGGCACCTCACTGGCTATAAAGAAGCCCTTTCTGATTGATCAGAACTGGATCATGGACCAGAGTGATAGCTCAAAATTCAAAGTGTTAAGAAGTGTTATGAACCTGAGTAACTGGATAGATCTTGTCTTCCTGATTCTGGCACCGCGAACGGTTCGAAAAACTGATACCGTGTGAAGAGGTTATCATAGTTTGAAAAGTCCACTAAACTGCAAAACTGGACTTTGACCAAGTTTGACTTGGAATTTTGAGAATTTTAAAAAAATAATATTCCTTAAAATATTCCCTAGAATATTCTGTTCGGTCCAATCAGCATTATACAAGTGGCGTAATTTGGTTCGGTATTGGGAGCATGTTTTTTTATGAGCCAATTACAGGGCGACACGTGGCCAGCCCTGAGGCCGCCACGTATCCCCAAGACCATGTATTAAAATGTAATATTCCCAATTAGCCCAAGCTAATGGGAATATAAAATTTTGTTTCATTTTCTTATGGAAAGAATAAATCTGTAAAGGAGGACAATAAAAACTCCTAAAAACAGTGAATAAATCAATGCCCCATGTGAACAAGGTTAAATCTGTTCTATTCTAATAAAACACCCTCATGTGTGGAAGGGATTGAGTTGTTTGACTGGGTCAACCATGACCAAATCAACATCATTTTCTAGATGCAGTGAACCTCCTAGATGCACAACGTAGTTTTAGGAGGCTACGCATGTGAAAGGAGATAAATCATTGAGATGGTTTAGGGTTTTGCAAGACTTTCATCTTATAAAAGGAAGAGGAGGAAAATAGAAGAAGGTTGTTGATGATTATCAGATTTCTAAAGATTTTATCTATTTAGAAATTTCTTATTCTCTTGGTTTTTTAGCAGAGAATAGTGCTATTTAGCACTGGGTGTTCCTGATCGGGAATCCCACCTCCTTCTTTGAGTAGCTCTTGAGGGAGTATTGCATTTATTGTCCACTATCAAACACTTGGCCAATCTCTTCTTCCAACTACAACACAGATCTTGTTGAGGGTTTGGTTGTCTTTGTAAGCTGAAGCAAGTGGAGGCTAGATCTATTCAGATCTAAGCCATTCTGGTGCCTCTTTTCAGTGGGAAAGCCTTCTATACCCCTAGCAAGAGAGTATTGGATGATTGGAGCATAGTTTCAGATCTTGGCTTGAGGCTAAACCATGATATAGAGCCTACAGTGAAATTAATTTTTCTGAACTGCGTTATTTGCAATAGGGAAAGGTGCAGGGTGTTTTGGCACATTTGGAGGAGATATCTCTAGTGTTGGGAATCTACCCTTCACTGTGGTGATCCGTGGATTACAGATATAATCCATGTCATATTCAAATCTTATCTGAATACTGTTGTATTTGCTTTAGAATTTTTGAATCATTTTGCAGATCTGCTGCTTTAGATCTCAAATCTACTCCATGTACTTCACTTTTTTCTGAAAACCCCAAGGGGAATTTGAAGAGGAG
Organism: Pinus albicaulis; assembly: GCA_034641835.2. Taxonomy (NCBI): domain Eukaryota; kingdom Viridiplantae; phylum Streptophyta; class Pinopsida; order Pinales; family Pinaceae; genus Pinus; species Pinus albicaulis. Next base: position 417,302,160 of record CM076570.1, on the reverse strand, counting down.
ACTCTATAGTGTACAGATCTGAAATAGATATATATTTTTGTACATAGATCTACTCTAGATCTGAAGTGTATTCTACAGCTCTTTTCAGCTAATAAAATAAATTTTTCAAGCTTGTACAATCATATCATATGGTTGCAGCCCCTTATTTTGAGCATTTCTTCATGTAAAGTCTTCTATTTTCTGTTGTAAGACTCATGGGCTTCAATATAATTATTATTTTCTGATGTACATGACATTATTGAGCCTCCATATTGGCCTCCTACTGTTGTTAAGCTAAACTACATTATTTTACTGCAGTATTTCTTGTATATGTGTTGCAGTCCCATTATTGGGTATTTTTCAGACATACTAGGTGTGGGAGACCTGTTTACCTCACATAGAATGATTTTTTTCTGATTTCCTATTGGATTTAGATGTCATATTTTCAGATATGAGGGATCCAAGGGTTTATTTGGACTTTTGTAGCATCCATTTCTAAAAAATGCGTTTTTCAGACACGCATTGCTAATAGTCCCAATTTGGGGATATTACAATGGTATCAGAGCATCGCCTTGGCATAGCCTGTGCTTTCTTAAGAAGCCAATATTCCTTCCACAGAAGATGAGACTCTTACTGATAGAGAAAAGAGGTATCTAAGAAGAATACAAAAGAAGTATGATTACACTAAAGACACAAAAGAAAAGGGTAAAGCCCCTTTATCTTGAAGATTGAAGGGAGAAGAGTTTTCTAAAACTCTTTCTCAAACTGTGTGAGCTAAAAGGATAAATCCAGGGAATGAGGAGGGAAAGACATGCAGATCCCTCAAGAATTTTTTTAAATCAAGGAAGCCCCAGTACTTCTTACTATGTGTGTCAGCATTCAGCCACACAACCTTATCTACAACATTAGAGCATGCCCACTTTCTTGACAAAGGAAGAAGGGGAAGGAGGAACACCAAAGGAAACTCTTGGTGATTATCTCCAAGAATATGAGTCTCAATTAGAGAGATTCAAGTTTCCCAGAGTTCTATCAACTTAAAGAAGAAAGATCCAGTGACTACAGTAGAAGAAGAGGGTGCATGCAACACACTTTGGGTAGATTCTCTCTACCTACTTTTGATGGATCATCCGAGAGCTCAGTCAAGTCTTGGGTAAGGAAGTTTGACACATATTTCTAGCTGCATCAAGTGTCAGAAGAAGAAGCCATGAGGGTAGCAGTGTTGCATCTTCAAGTTAAGGCATATGCATGGTGGCTATTTGAGTCTTCTTCCTTGAAAAATGTAAATATCTCTTCTTATGCAAGGTTCACTAGGAGGTTGGTGAAAAGATTTGATTTGAGACAAACTGAAGCTTCTTTGAGAAATAAAATCAAGCAGAAGGAATCTGAATCTTTGCATGATTTTTAAGAATCCATAAAGCCAACTCCATTTCTAAACATTTTTGAAGGGGTTGAAGACCCGCTACATGATTTTCCAAAGGCAAAAGCCCCACTTTAGCAAGAACTCTCTTCTCAAGGAGAATACATGAGGGTTCCTTCTTCAAGAAGAGATCAAGGAAAGGGGTATCTTAAAGATGAGGCATTCTCCATTGATGAGGATAAAGGAGAGAGAAAGAAGAGAATATCCTCCAGCACTGTGACAGTAGGAGGAGATCTATTTTCATTGGGAGATGGAGATGAAGAAATTGCTTCCACTAGAGGGGCTATTGCATCTTTGCAAGAATTTCCAAGGGTATTACATATGGAGGACATGAGCAACATGTGTCTATGAAAATATAAAATGATACAGAACAAAGGAGGGGTCACAAAGCTGACATAGCAGAAGATGATCCACTATTTATAGGAGAAGAGAATGGAGCAAATGCCCCAATCAGAGGCACTCTTGCATCACTAAGAGTAGTCTCCAAATTTCATGAGACTTCCACACATGAAATAGAGTTGAATTTTCACAGTGGAAGTAGGGACATGAGGATCCCATCTATTATGCATATGAGGATGGTCCTTGCAATATCATTATCTAGTGGCAAACCACCTGGGAGGCCACCTAATTTAGATTTTGTGGGGAAGACCTCAGAACTTGCTACTCCAAATTTAGATCCAGGAGGGATTGGAGCACTTGAAGATAAGGCTACAACACTGGGAGACTTGGGTAAGCACAAGAAGGAGGGAAATCGTCTACCCTTATCATCATCACCCACTCTCATTTTTGGATCTACGCTGTGGGAGGAGAAGAATGGAAGGAATAGCCTTCCAACACACACCTTTGGCATAGGAGATGTCAAGGAGAGGATCAACAACATGAAAAAAACTTTTTTTTATGCATCATCGGTGTTGTCATTATTGAGTAGTGTAGATCTGTATTGGAAATCCCAACTTCTACTTGATTATTCCAAAGATCTTCACACATGTATGATACTTGATGACCAACTACATGAAGAGAGCTACTTAGTCCAAGGAGGATTCATCTATCATCATGGTAGAATATTTTTGTCTAGAGATTATAAACTCAAGCATAAGATACTACAAGGAGCATACAAAGAGTTTTGTTTCATCCATATGCATTCCATGAGGATCTACAACATCATCATGAGGAGCTTTGATTGGGAAGGCTTGGAAGAATAACTACATCATCATTTTCAAGAATGCATGAGCTATGTGGAGTTGGGGCAGCCATGGGACTCTATGCAAGAGTCATTTTAGCCATCTCTTCCTTCTTGGAAAGAGGAGAAAGATCCATGCAAAACTCCATGTGTATGAGAGGCATTGTTGGTAAAGGATCTGTTCATGTAAAGCAAGTTTTGTTTTCTGATTTTACATGTTCTTTTACCATTTTTATGCAGGTCGTGACTCCTAAAAGGAGTAATGTATCATGTAAATATCATGGAAACTATTGGGGCACTAAAATTTCTGAATTTGGCCACTCCCTTGATGAGCAGAGGGATATTTTTCATCATGATGGGTGCTTCCCCAAGGCACCAAACATATCTCTCACCTTCAGCAATAGTGAGATGACTTGGGCTGCAAGTAAGTGGTGGTAAAACCACTTACCATGTCTTGATTTGAGGAAGGCAGGAGATGCACTGCATTGGTATCATATGTGGGATTATGACCCACCTCCTCATGCTCAATTTTCTGTTTGTATGTACATATTTTTGCTCCCATACATTGATGATATACTTGTACTTCTTGTGGGGATGTATGGAGTGAGGGAGGGAGCCATGTATGTACCACATGGGATGTCAGAGACTCTTTATGTACCATATGCTACATGTTTCAGAGAGAGTATTGGTTCAACCATGTTTGTTTCATTTGAGTTCTTAAATCCTTATGGGATGGGCCATTTACCTCTCATAAGAAAATTGGAGAAACAATTCATGGAAGGTTGGTTTGGTGGACACTCAGCTCATGGAGGAAGCTTATCACTTGATTGTGTCACCAATGGAAGAGGGAAGGAGTTGCAGCACTCACCTTATCAGTTGCTTGAGTACAAGCAACATTTTGGAGGGGAGGATTGTAATATTCCCAATTATCCCAAGCTAATGGGAATATACAATTTTGTTTCATTTTCTTATGGAAAGAAGAAATGTGTAAAGGAGGACAATAAAAACTCCTAAAAACAATGAATAAATCAATGCCCCATGTGAACAAGGTTAAATCTGGGCTATTCTAATAAAAAACCCTCATGTGTGGAAGGGATTGAGCTATTTGACTGGGTCAACCATGACCAAATCAACAACGTTGTCTAGATGTAGTGAACCTCCTAGATGCACAATGCAATTTTAGAAGGAGGCTACACATGTGAAAGGAGCTAAATCATTGAGATGGTTTAGGGTTTTGCAAGACTTTCATATTGTAAAAGGAAGAGGAGGAAAACAAAAGAAGGTTGTTGATGATTATCATATTTTTCAAGATTTTGTCTATTTATACATTTCTTATTCTCTTGGCTTTTTAGCACTGGGTGTTCCTCATCGGGAGTCCCACCTCCTTCTTTAAGTAGCTCTTGAGGGAGTCTTGCATTTCTTGTCCACTATCAGGCACTTGGCCAAGCTCTTCTTCCAACTACAACACAAATCTTGTTGAGGGTTTGGTTTTCTTTGTAAGCTACAACAAGTGGAGGATATATATATTCATATCTAAGCCATTCTAGTGCCTCTTTTCAGTGGGAAGGCCTTCTATCCCCCTGGTAAGAGAGTATTGGATGATTGGAGCATAGTTTCAAATCTTGGATTGAGGCCAAACCATGCTCTAGAACCTACAACACAGTTAATCTTCCTGGACTACATTATTTGCAAAAGGGAAAGGTGCAGGGTGTTTTGGCACATTTGGAGGAGAGATCTCTAGTGTTGGGAATCTACCCTTCACTGTGGTGATCCGTGAATTACATATATAATCCATTTCATATTCAGATCTAATCTGAATTCTGTTGTATTTTCTTCAGAACTTCTGAATCATTCTGCAGATCTGCTACTTTAGATCTCAGATCTACTCCATGTACTTCACTTTTTGCTGAAAACCCCAAGGGTTATTTGAAGAGGAGACTCTATATTGTACAGATCTAACATAGATATATATTTTGTACAAATATCCTATTTAGATCTAAAGTGTAATCTACAACTCTTTTCGCTAATAAAATAACGTTGTCAAGCTTGTACAGTCATATCATATGGTTGCAGCCCCTTATTTTGAGAGTTTCTTCATGTAAAGTCTTCTATTTTCTGTTCTAAGACTCATGGGATTCAATATAATTCTGATTTATTGATTTATATGACATTATTGAGCCTCCATACTGGCCTCCTACTGCTGTTAAGCTAAAATGCATTATTTTACTACAATATTTCTTGTATATGTGCTGTAGTCCCATTATTGGGTATTTTTCAAACATACTAGGTGTGGGAGACCTGCTTACCTCACATAGAATGATTTTTTCCTGATTTCCTCTTGGATTTAGATGTCAGATTGTCAGATCCAAGGGATCCAAGGGTTTATTTGGACTTTTGTAGCATCCATTTCTGAAAAATGTGTTTTTCAGACATGCATTGCTGACAGTCCCAATTTGGGGATATTACATAAAATTTTGTGGAGCTCTGGAGGTTCGAACCATGGACCTCCTATCCGCTAGCCCGCCCGCGTGCCATCAAACCACATGGTAGTTCTTACCATACATAGGTCAACAGTTATATTTAAAATTTGGTGTATATTGCGTTGGGGGTCTGGAGGGCCAACCCCGAGGGGCCAATCCTCGCCCATGTGGCCTTAGCGACAATACTGCAGGCTAAAAAACTGAAACCACCGGTGGTCAAAAATGGTTATAGTCCGTGATTTTGGTCACATGTAACACTTAGCCATAGCAGAAAAGTCCAAACTGGCGCCTCCAAAATGTTGAACGAGTGGTCACATGCATCTTTATGCCATAGTTGGCATAACTTCCGTCGGCTATGTTATTAACAACCCACTTTGACCGTGGGGTTTGCGGCCATGTGGCCACCCCAAATGGTCACAATAATTGCTAGTTGTTAGATTTGGTGGAAAAAAATGGTGGGCACCCTAATTTCAGAAGTATGTCGACTTTAACTGGAGTTAAGTCCAATGCTCTAGATTTGGTGGAGCTGATGTAGGGGAGACTAGGCAAAGTTTTTTTGGCTCTATCTAGAGCTAGATTCGCCCAATTTTAGAGTGACAATAGTCAATTTCGATTATAACCAACATTATAGACTCAATAGAGTATGTTTCAAAGCCATCAGAGAGCTTCTAAACAGGTTTTTTCATCAATGAAGTTCAAGGGGTCACCAGGGCCACTAGGGACAGAAATAGTTTGAGGCCTAGCTAGGGGAGCTAGCAGTATTTTTCAAAAATCCAATGGTAAAATTTGGATATTTCAGATGTTATGAAACTAATGAGATGGTTTTTAGAGCCTGTAGAGGACTTTAGAAAGCTGAGAAGCTTCAGTAAAGTTCCAGGGGCCATTAGTGCCAGCTTTTGCCAGTAGCAGTTCAGGGCCTAGCCAGGGAAGCTAGAGACCATATGCAGTGAACCAATAGTCATTCTTGACTGTAAAAAGAATTTTAAATCCATTGATGAAGGTTGAAAAATATTTTTAGGACTTCTAGAGGTCGAGAACCCATCAAAGAAGTTTTCAATGACCCTAGTGCCAGGGGTGCCGGCAGGTGTTGGAGGAAAAATGGAGCAGTCGGAGGCCAATTTCAGAGAAAAAATAGTCTATCCTAACTAATTTTGGAATTATGAATCCAATGAATGGATTTTCATAGCCATTTTATGACTTCTAGAGCTTGAAAATCTGAATGGAAGTTTTGGGTAGCCTTGGGCAAACCATGGAGGAAGGCCTAGTTTGGAGATGCAGTGCTCGTTTTTTAGAAAATTATCAGTCGATTTTTGGTGTTTGATGTGTGATAGAGAAATTAGGTGTGGTTTCAGGGATAGAAATGAAATTCTGAAGGAGTTATTGCCATAGAGAAGCTCAATGTAGCTTAATGCACCGATTGAAGGAATCGAGTCTAAGGGAGCCTAAAGTTGTTTTCAGAGTGATGAAAACCATGAGAAGGATATAGATGGTATTCTAAGCCCTTTGGTTCAATTTAGTAACCATTGGAGTTAAGTGTGGAACTTTTAAAAGAGACTTTACCATAATCCCAAAGAGCCAAATCAAGATGACAAAGCTCAAAGGAGACGTAGCCCATGATATTCGGGTGAACTCCTAGATTAATTTTGATGTTATGTGTGGATGTTTTATTGCTGAATTATGTTGTTGTTATACATGATAAATTTCAGCAAGAAAAAATGGACTTAATACACTTAAACATTTAAAAATCATACACCACTTTCAAGCATAAATTCCGCAAATTGTCAAGTATAAGCTAGATCTTTTATTTGTTTAACTGAGTGGGAGGTTCTTGAAAAACATAAAAAGTTATCCAAACCATTTTTATATCACTTATTTGGTTGAGAAGGATACTAATCTGGAAATTATCCTTGGAGATAATGCCCACCTATCCCATGAAAGGGACAGGGACTGTGACCCTCCATTTATATCAAGGTCAAGTCATCCAATTACAAGATGTGTTGTATGTACCTGATTTGAAGAAGACCCTTGTGTCCATTTCGGAAATGGAAGAAAAAGGATTCAATGTGGCATTCGTTGATGGAAAGGTACTTATCTGGAAGAAAAACTTCAAGGAAGCTCTTTCTATTGGTTTTAGAGTTGATACACTCTACCAGGTCAGAGGAAGTCCATTGGGGTCTATGTCATGTAACAAAACTCTTCAATCAAAGTTATGGAACCGGAGAAAGCCCTTCCCGAAGCAAGGAAGGTAGTGATAGGGATGCTCGAATATTAAAAATGAATTTAAAGAAACTTACAGAGAAGATGGCATTAAGAGGGAGACCACAACTGCATACACTCCTAAGCAAAATGGTGTTGTTGAAAGAAAGAATGAGGCCATTGTGGAAGTTGCCCATGCCATGCTATGTGACCAAGGCCTTCCAAAGTTTCTATGGGAGAAGATGCAAACACCACTGTGTATGTTCAAAATAGATGCCTGCATTCCGTTGTGGACTCAAAAACTCTCGAAGAAGTCTTCTCTAGTAAGAAACCTGATATTTCTCATTTTAGAGTTTTTGGTTATTCTGTTTAATTTCATGTGCTGAAAGAAAAGAGAAGAAATTTTGATACTTTTGGAAAGAATGGAATGTTTTTTGGCTACAATGAAACTTCGAAGGAATATAGAATCTATGTGTCTGGTCAAAGATAAGTGGAGATATGCCACGATGTCACCTTCGATGAAGATGTTGCCCTCAATAAAGTGAGAAATATTCCGAGCTCCAAGGAAGAAAAAGAAGATGAAGAAGCAGGGAATCTAGAAGAGCCAAAGGATGACGTGATGCCCAATTTTGAAGGACCTATGGATCCCATTCATCCACCTCCTTCAAATAAGAGAAGACCCTCATGGCTTAGGGATACTCTTGAAGATTCCGAGAGACATATTACATCAAGGGGGACATTCCGTGAAAGCAAGAAGCTGAAGAGATACCAAGGGTATCTAGTAGCCATGAGTACGATAGTAAAATTTGAGCCAAATTTGAAGAACACATAAAGCATCAAGTTTGGAAGGACTCTATGCACGAGGAGTATGAGTCCATTATTAAAATTTATTTCTGGGAAGTAGTCCCGAGACTAGAGGACAAATCTTTTGTCACCTCGAAATGGCTCTATAAGATCAAGCATGGATCTTATGGAAGTGCTAAAAAGTAAAAGGAAAGATTTGTTGCCTAAGCCTTCTCTCAAAGGGAAGGCATAGATTATGATGATATATCTACACTTGTGGCTCGCTATAACACCATATAATCTATTATTTCCCTTGTTGCTACACAAGTATGGAGTCTATATTAGATTGATGTGAAGACCTCTTTTTTGCGTGGATCTATAAGGGAATAGGGGTATGTGGAGCAACCTTTGGGGTTCAAAGTCTAAGATAGAGACACCCATGTATGCAAGTTGAAGAAATCCCTCTATGGGTTGAAGCAAGCCCCTAGCACTTAGTACGAGAGGATAGATAACTACTTGATGAAGTTGGCCTTCACTCAAAGTAATGCTCATCCAAATCTTTATTTTAAGTTTGATAGAGAAAGGCCTCTCATTTTGGTTCTCTATGTGGGCGATCTCTTCCTAACAGATGATAACCCTCTCATTCATCAATGTAAGATGGATCTAGCTTCTGAGTTTGAGATGAAATACCTAGGTCGGATGCACTACTTCCTAGGCTTGGAGGTTTGGCAGAGGCCAAGCGAGATTTTCCTTTCTCAAGGAAAATATGTCGTGAAGATGCTGGAGATATTTGGTATGGTGGACTGTAACTCTGTGTCAACATCAATGGAACTAAAATTTAATAATTTGAGTGGAAACACTGCTAGGTCCATGATAGAAAATCCTACTGAGTATCGACAAATCGTGGGGGGCCTAATGTTCTTAGTGAAATCTTGTCTGAACATATGTTGTGCAGTGAACACTTTGAGTCAACATATGGTTGATCCTCATAAAATTCACTAGATTGGTTCCAAGAAACTATTGAGATATCTTTGGGGAAAAATTAACCATGGACTGAGATACACTGTCAGGAGTTTGAGACTCCATGGATATACTAATTCTGATTGGGCTGATAGTGTGGTGGATCGCAAGAGCACATCTATATTTTGCTTCACCTTGGGTTCTGCTTCGATATCTTGGATGAGCAGGAATCAGAAGTCGGTGGATTTGAGCACCAATAAGTCTGAATACATTGCAGCAAGTATCACTTGTTGTGAAGCTGTTTGGTTGCAAAATATCTTCAGTGAGTTATTTGGGCATGTGCCAGAGACCACCATTATCCTTTGTGATAACCAGAGTGGGATTTGTCTTTCTGAGAATCCTGTGTTCTATGATCGATCCAAGCATATTAGGTACCAATTTTTTTGGGATATGGTACAATGAGGCACTATAAGGCTTGATCATATAGGAACTGATGAGCAAGTTACAGATATTCTCACGCAGCCATTCGGGAAGTTCAAGTTCCTAACCTTCCGTGAGAAGCTTGGAATCGTGGAAAGATCCTATTATGATGGTCTCGCTTGAGTTGGACTATGAGCTCTAGGAGCTCCAAGGAGGCTTGGGGATAGCTTCTTGGAGCGATAAGAACATACGGAGCTAGGCTTTTCGAACCTTGTTGTGCTTTTGCCCCACTGTTATGATATTGATTTGGTTCACCTCTCTCTGATCTGTGCCCCGCATGCATCCTTCCCGTGGTGTTTTTGACTCATGGGAAGTACCTCTCATTTGGCCAATGAGGTGGGAAATGTTGATAGATACCATAGCAAGACCAATGTATGCATCGAAGATTGTCATACTCTCTATGTATAGGATGGCACGTGTCCAACACCTTGATCTTGGATCAAGTATGATGAGGTTTTATCCTCTAAACTGACTTCGGGTCAGTAAACTAACTTTGGGATAGTATGAAACTCTTTTTGAGTCTGAGAGAGTTTTTTACCTCTAAGATGACTTTGGGTCAGCTGTGTGTGATGTCTTTGTGACTCACCTTTTATTCTGAAATAAAGAGCCAGCAAAAAAATTTACGGCGGGATGACTATTGTGAAACCAGCTCTAAAAAGAGAAGAAAAGAGATAGCAACGCCTTAGAAATAAGCCACTTCGAGGGTGAAACCTCCAATACATTACATGAATGAAAAATTCTTGGATGATTCAAATTACAAAACCTCCTTTCTATATATAGGAGTCCATGGGGCCATAATGTAATCCTAGTAGGGCCATAATGTAATCCTAGCCGACCTAACAATAATAATTTAAGGGCACAATAATAACAATATGGGGGTTACAAGGGTACAATAATAACAATAAGGGGGTTACACTAACAACAATAAGGGACTATACTAGTAATATAGGGACCTAACATGCCCCTTTCCTTCAAAAAAGTGTTGTCCTCAATGCTTTAGTAGCTCTGGGTGCTTCTGTATAAAATTCTCATCCTCCCATGTAGAATCTTCAGTGGGTAAGTTCTTCCACTTGATGAGATACTCTGAAATTGATCGATTTCGTAGCTGTCGAGTTCTTGTTTCCATGACTGCTTCAGGTTCCAATATGATTTTTCCTTCCTCATCAAGTTCGGGCAATATTGTTTGAACTGGAATATTTTCACCTATAACCTTCTTTAAGCATGAAACATGGAAAATTGGATGCACTCGTGGAGAAGCAGGAAGCTCCAATTTGTATGCCATAGTACCAATATTTTGCAACACCTTGTAAGGACCATAGTACTTTGGCGATAATTTATTATCCTTCTTAGCTTGCTTGAGGGACATTTGTTTGTATGGTTGTAGCCGTAAAATACCCAATCTCCTACATCAAAAATTCTCTTGCTGCGATGTTGATCTGCCTGTTGTTTCATTCGATTTTGTGCCAAATTCAGGTTATCCTTTAAGAGTTGGAGAACTTCTTGCTGATGCTCGATGTGATCTTCCACTGCTTGAACCTTCGAATTTTCCCTTAAAGATGATGTGATGGATGGTGGATGATATTCATAAAGTGCCATAAATGGGGTCATTTTTGCTGCAGTATGGAAGGAAGTGTTATACCACCATTCAGCGAGAGGTAACCACTTGACCCATTGTGTTTGTTTATCAGATACAAAACAACGAAGATATATTTCCAAACATTTATTTACTATCTCAGTTTGACCATCAGATTGAGGATGATAAGATGAGCTATGAGCTAATTGAGTACCCAAAAAAGAAAATAACTCTGTCCAAAAATTTCCAGTAAAAATGGGATCTCTGTCGCTCACAATAACCCTTGGGATTCCATGTAGCTTTTGAATTCTGTCCATAAATGTAGTAGCAACCGTACTTGCTTTAAATGGATGAGATAATGCACAAAAGTGTGCATACTTGGTAGGTCTATCAACTACCACCATGATGACACTCTTTCCTTCGGACTTAGGTAAACCTGTGATAAAATCCATTGAAATCTCCTCCCAATGTTGACTTGGAATGGATAAAGGTTGTAGAAGACCCTGGGTCTTAATTGTCTCAACTTTATTTTGCTGGAAAACCAAACATTCCACCACAAAATTTTGAATATCAGATTTAAGGCCATCCCAAAAAAATTCTTTCTTCACCCCGTGGTAAGTTTTTAAAAATCTTGAGTGTCCTCCTAAAGGAGAAGTGTGCAATTCCAAAAGAATATTTTGTTTTAGTTGGGAATTCTTACAAAGATATAAGCGATCTTTGTACCATAAGGAATCATTTTTCCAACTAAATGTATCAGAGTACTAGGATATTGCTGCAACTTTTGAATGAGTGTCCACACTTCTTCATCCTTCTTTCGTTCATCTCTTGCTTCGGTTATCCAATCTGGTTGGATAATAGAAATGGCATGTTAGACATCAGTATTTTTTGCCTATTTTTGATGAATAGTTTCCTTAGCTAAGTTTTCTAGAAGCTAATCTCAAACTGTCACTTTTTCATGTAGAAAACACCCCAAACAATTTTTTTTTCCTCCTACCCCTTCCTGTTAGTCTATGATGAGAACAATCTCCAGTTTTCAAGTCCTATCTTGTTTCAGCAAAATATCCCTGTCTAGAGCTGTCTTAGCTTGGTTTATTTGCTGTCATTTACCCTTGTTTCTCATGCCATTCACTATCCAAAGGTTGAAAAAGTGTCCGCCCGTTGAAAAAGTGTCTGCAACTCTATCCCTGGTCATCTTGTCATTTTAAAATCTGATCATACCTAAGAAAACACTCAGAATCTGTCAAAATTTTCCCTAAGTTAGATAGTAGTGTTTAGGGAGTTTTTCTTTGGCTAAGATATCCTAGGCCAAAAGCCTCTATCTAGTACCAGTCAACCACGAATTAGTTCCTTTTCTGCAAAGCAAGCATTTTTCTATCCATAGGTTTCACACCACTAAGAGGTCACTTTATCTCATGTTAGAAGAAGTTTAACAAAGATCCAAATCAGGAAAAGAGAATGTTTGTCACTGTCTGAAGAAAAATGCTTAGATCAGGAAAACTCTCCATGAAACACCAAAAGAGCTATCCAAGGTTCCAAAGCATCTGTTTTTACATCTCTGCAGGGGTGTAATTGAATGATGATTAGTAGGAAAATAAGAGCAAAGGGACAAGTTCAAACATGTCTCTCATGATGAAAAGGTTCGCCATCAATGATCAGATGGAGAACTGTGAAGTAAAGAGCAACAAAGGTACATGTTATAAATCCAAAACCTGCCTGAAGAACAGAGATCACTCATCAAGTCAAAATGAATATCAAGGACTGAGTAATGTTTATCAGCAGTGCTCCATGATCTCCTCCAAAAAGTAGTGCTGCATAATCTTCCAAAGGGCATCATCATGTAGGGCATAAGAAGACAGTTGCTTCTTATGCTACCTTGCACCTGGGATGTGAACATTAGTCAAAGGAAATTTCAAGGTACCCTGAAAACACAGTCAAGGGAAATTTAGTTCAAAGGTGTCTAACAGTGAGCATTATCCTTATACCAACCACTTTATTCACTCCCTAAAAAATTCACAATGATATGATACCAAGAAAAGACATATATTGCAGAGCAATGACACTGTGTTGAAATAAATGAAATTTCATGTGTATGATGATAACCTCCTTCAAAGAGCAGAGGGTTAGAAACACAGTAATAACCTCCTTCAATGGTAAGCAGACGGTCAGCATGTTTTCAAAGTAGCTACATAAGTTAGTTTGCGCCACCTCCTTCAAAGAGGATAGAGGATGCATCACCAAGATTGAATGATGTTGTGTTTGATAAAGTCTCTGTTGGTAATACCATGTTGAGAAATAGTGGTAAAACAAATGAAAGTTTATAAGTTAAGGGCCTATTTCACATCAAAATCAAAGTAGTGACATGATGGTGCTAAAAAACCTTTGCTCTTATGTTTATAAAAGCCTTCTTCAAGGGATGAATCAGAGGTTATATTTTTGAATTGAAGCAGCCTCATCTGAATGGTAAAAGTAGTAGAACAAGCTTGGTTTAAAAAAGGTGTCTACGAAACTAATGAAAAGAGGCATTCACACAGAATTTTCATGTTGAAAAACATTTTTTATGGTCTATCAAAAGTACTCCCTCCAAGTGATAAATAAACGGAGAGCGCCAAAGGTTACTTTCCAACTCATGTAAAAGACAGTGGGCACATTATTAAGATAGATGAACTTTCATTGATTGAAGGCCTCTTTCATCATGAAGTTAAGGTCCTAACCATGATTTCTAAATGGGCATAAGTGTTCACAGTTGTAGGGATTCTCTTCAGGACAAATAGAATGTCTACAAACAGTCAAGAGAAACTGTTAATACAAAGCGCCTAACAGTAACAATGTCCTCCTTCACAAAAGCAGAGGGTCAGCTCTCCAAATGATTAACAATCCATATAGATCAACTTATTCAAAGGATCAAAAGAGGGTGATGTAACCATGACTCAAATTCAGTCAAAGAGTGCCTCCAACAAATGATGAGAGACAGAGTCTTAGTGGACACAGACAGTTCACATTACAAATGTTTTCAATCAGAGTATAAGTTCCAATTCCAAATTTAAAAGACCACCTTCGAAAAGCAGTATGGCACAGTGTCTGATAAAGGTAATTTTTTATGATTTAGAAGCCTCCTTCATCATACAAGCAGAAAACCAAATCATGGTTTTAAAACCTCCTTCATTTCATAAACAAGTAGAGTTTCATATTTGTTTTCAAAAGGCTGCAGTAGAAATGATTTTGTGAGCCTCTTTCAGATGATATATTAGGTCACAATTTTGGAGAAGACCATTACCATCTATCTAAATATCTCTTCCAAAATATAAACAGAGAACTCTTTCATAAAAAAATCATATAGGTCTTGGCTAGAGTTTCAAATAATATAATGCTAAGGGAGATAGGTATCACAGGTAAAGAGTTTTTGTGTCAAAAACAAAGGGACTGTTTGTTTGAAGTTTTTCAAGGGTGACAAATGGACAAAAACACATCTTACCCCTAATAGTCTTTTCAAAGCAGTAGAGAAAAGCACAACTGATATAAAGTACCTCCTTTATGAAAAAGGCAACTCCTCACCATTGTGCACAAAGTCACTTTTAAAAGAAGGGTTACAAAGGCTTAAAAAGGTGTTTTCATATTTTAAATAACAAAGGAGGGGAGGAGTTTTAAAACCCTCATCAAGTATAAAGGAGCTAAAGCACATAGCATGGGTCATTGGCAAACCAAGTCACGGAGCAAATGAAATATTTTTTGAAAATGTTTGAACTCTTTCAATGTGCGGCACGCCTGTGACATTGCGCGGCGCGCCTGTAGGTGCCCGCCATACAATTTTTTTAAGGGCGCGGCGCGCTTGTGCGGTTGCATGGCATGCCTGTGCCCATCGTTCAACGGGCGCCTAGGGCCGACCCAACAACATCAAACGCGGCGCGTTTTTTCCTGTTCAGGCCTACCCGGCCTAGCAACCATGCTTTAACATGGGGCGTTTTCCCGTTCAGATCTGCCCAACCCAGCAACCATCTTTGAACGCGTCTTCTACCAGCCAGGGCCAATACTCAAAGGAGTTCTCAAAGGTGCCAAGATCGATTTTTACACAACAAACTCGTCCCCAAACACAACAAAAGCACGTTTTTCAAAGGTATTTACATCTCTTGGGACAAAAATTTTGTTTTAAAGTAAAGTTGAAGGAAAAGATCAGTAATGTCAAGAAGCTAAAGGTCTTTTGTTTTAAGAGGCCTGTTTGTCAAAGTAAGGAGCGGAACATAGTGCTGAACAGAAAGTCACTGTGTGAAGAAAAAACTATTACAGTTCAAAGCTTGTTTCAAACTCAATGCATAGAAAACAACACAGTCTTATAGAGAGAAAACTGGAATTATTTTGAAGACCTTTACTCAGTGACAAGAGAAGATATTGCTGTTGACAAAAAAACTAACCTTCATCCAAAAGAGCTTGCTTGCTAAGATCATCACAGAGAAGCAGTGATTGGGGGATAAGGGTTTATTATCAGTGTCAGAGGGGCTTTTATGTTGGATAAGGAATAGAGTTTAGTTTTAACAGAGAGACTCATCATTTCAGGTCAATAGCTTGTAATACATAAAACAGGGAAATCACTATTTTCAAAACTAGTGCCTTGTGAAAGTTTAAAATTGGTTTTTCAAGTACATAAAAGATCATACAGAGTTTGTTTTGAAAACTGCTTACTAAGTGACAGGGAGACTACTTTGTTTAAAGAAACAGTGATCATTAAATGATATAAATTGAAAATGGCATCAACCCATGGTATTCATCTACCCATGTTATCCATCCACCCATGGAATTTACCCATGGTATTGTAAATGGCATCAACCCATGGTATTCATCCACCCATGATATTTATTTTCCCATGGTATTGTAAGTGATCCATGGTATGTATCCACCCATGGTATTCATCCACACATGGGATTTACCCAAGATCTGGATCAGTGGTATCAGATTCAGGTTATGTCTCCATGGGAATGAGGGTTTGAAACATATTTCAGTTTCAATGTTTTGCAGCAATCTTCAGCAAAATCCATGAATTTTTTTGGGCGGCGAGTTTTCAGATTAGATCTAAAAATCTTGCTAAAAAATTTTCAAAAAAAAATACCAGATCTGGATTCCTTGTGAAAAAATACTCAAATTCAAAAAAAAAATCGGCCAAATTGGAGTTCGGATGAGGGCGATATCACTAATTCAAAATCAGCAATGTTGAAGCAATTTTCTGACGACAATTCATGGACAACGGCTCTGCTGTCATTTTTTGCAGTCTTCAGTGAAAATTTTTAGAGAAATGGATATAGATATGAGCTCCTCTTGAAAAATCACCCAAGTTCAAAAAACAATCAGTCGAATCGGAGTCCAAATGTGGGAGTTATCGTTGATTTAAAATCAACTATTTTTTTAGAAATTTTGTGACGACGGGATAGTTCCAGCGCGAGTATGAGAGTCTAGAGTCTCCAGATAGTGTTTTAAAATACACGAGAAGATGAAAAATGATCATTACATTTCCAAAAATAGGTTATAATAAAAATTCTGAGATATATTGACTGAGTTATGCTCATTTTAAATCTGGAGCAACATTTGGAGCGGGTTCCCTTTGGAGACATGCCCTCCCACCCCGCTTTAGTAGGCACCTGCTTCACATTCATCATTTTCAGCATAGCAGCATTTGGCTTGGGTTATTTGGAGATGTGCCCTCCCACCCCAAGCTATGTGGGCACCTGCTACTTCATCAACAATCAACATATGGTTATGGGTCAACTGTACAAAATCCTTCTCATCGAAGTCCATTTGCTAGGTCGCACACGGTTAGTAACACAGTTGGTCACAAGAATTACAGGGTATCTCTATGCTCGCAACTTCATTTTTCATGGTTTTGGTTCATCCACAAACCCACACTTCATCGAAATCCATTTTCTAGGCCGCACACTGTCAATATCACAGTTGGTCACAAGCATTACAGGGTATCTCTATCCTCGGATCTTCGTTCATCACATTATGGGTTAACTACACAAAACCCTTCTCTTCAGGGGCTCCTCATATTCAACAAAGTCTTCTCAGGAGGAAACTTCACGCAATGGGAACCATTGCTTCTTAAGGAGGGAGGAATGATCTGAATGAAAAATGGCATCCACCCATGGTATTCATCTACCCATGTTATCCATCCACCCATGGAATTTACCCATGGTATTTTAAATGTCATCGGCCCATGGTCTTCATCCACCCACTGTATTTATTCGTCCAGGGTATTGTAAGTGGTATCTACCCATGGTATTGACCCATGGTTTTGACCCATGGTATCCACCTATGGTATATACACATGGCATTATAACTCAAAAAAGGCTATAAATAACTAGCCTCAGTTTGTAAAAGGACAGATCTCGCACACTGTTAGTAACACAGTTGGTCACAATAATTACAGGGTATCTCTATCCTCGGAACTTCATTTGTCATGGTTTTGGTTCATCCACAAACCCACACTTCTTCGAAGTCCATTTTCTAGGCCACACACTATCAATATCACAGTTGGTCACAAACATTACAGGGTATCTCTATCCTCGAATCTTCGTTCATCACGGTTATGGGTTAACTACAAAAAACCCTTCTCTTCAGTGGCTCTTCATATTCAACAAAGGCTTCTCAGGAGGGAACTTCACGTAATGGGGACCATTGCTTCTTAAGGAAGGAGGAATGATTCGAATGGAAAATGGCATCAACCCATGGTATTCATCCACCCATGATATTTATTTTCCCATGGTATTGTAAGTGACCCATGGTATGTATCCACCCATGGTATTCATCCACACATGGGATTTACCCATGGTATTGTAAGTGGTATCTACCCATGGTATTGGCCCATGGTATCCACCTATGGTATTCTATCTCAAAAAAAGGCTATAAATAACAAGCCTCAATTTGTAAAAGGATAGATTTTTCGCCACAATGTAGCTTCTACAGTTGTTCTCTGTTTTAATAAAACAAGTTTCTTTGTGGTTTTATTTTCTTTTTGTTCTCTCTTTTTTCTGGCATTCTAATTTTGCAAATCTTGTCAGATTTATTTCAAATTTTTAGATCTTGGGGGCCTCCCCCCCAAGATTCGGATCAGTGGTATCAAAGAGAGAACACAAAGAAAATAAAACCACAAAGAAACTTGTTTTATTAAAACAAAGAACAACTGTAGAAGCTACATTATGTATTTTGTCCCCGGCTATTAGTATAACCTTTTTGAGATAAATACCATAGAGTGACCCAGATGGGTAGATACTTACAATACCATGGGTAAATCCCATGTGTGGATGAATACCATGGGTGGATACATACCGTGGATCACTTACAATACCATGGGTACATTCCATGGGTGGATGGATAACATGGGTAGATGAATACCATGGGTTGATGCCATTTTCCATTCGGATCATTAAAGAGGGATAGTTTGTTCAAAGGGAAAGCACAGTGTTTTTCAAGAGTGTACTCTTTTCTTAGAGAGAAAGGAAGATAGTGATTGGGTGAAACAATGTTGATTAGTTTATAAGGGGTTTTCTCACCTCTTAAACAATGTTTTCAAAAAAGAAGTGATTGAGGGAAAGAGTTTTTGTGTCAAAAACAAAAGGGGACTTGTCTTCAAAAAACACAAATAGATCTTACTAAAGGCCTCTTTGCTCAAAACATAGTGATGGAGAAGTAATTTATTTTCATTTAACAAACACTTGTTTTCCAACTAAAGAGAAAAGCAGTAGTCTATTTTTCAGTACATTTCAAGGTCTTGTTTGGTAAGTCAGTGAAGGGTATCAAAAGAAAAAATGCCTCCAAAGAAGGATAGCAGAAGTGGGTATCACAATAGGTATGAGCCTATTACAACTCAAGAGGTGAATGAATCTCCTTCAATACTCTTCAATTTTCATGAAGTAGGATGCTTGGATTTTTGCAAAAAAGTCCAAGAAGTAAAAAATCACCCTCCTTTGACACATTTGTTTGCTTTGAGGCTGCAAGGAAAGCATGTCCATATAGCAGGTCTGGATTTCAAACTCTCTCCTAGGGCTATCTCTAAAGCAACTAAGATCCCCTATATAGGAGAAAAGTGGTTCAAGAAAACATACCTAGATCTGAATCACTATAAACCATTTCTAAAAACAGACCATCAGGATGCTTGCCAAGCTATTTTCCCTTTTTCTCACTTATTGAGCAACTATGCCCCCCTCATGAAAGTCATCATGAAGTATTTCACATGTGAAGGGAGGTTTTCACGGATTTATGCCTATCACATCAGGTTTCTTATGCATTTCACAATAACTCAGTTGTTGAACCTACCTTTATTCCTCTATAGAAGCATTGACAAGATGGCCTCTATTTTCCAAAAGAAGCCTTCCGCTCAACAACAAGATTGTTTATTTCATCATTCCCTTATCAAGATCATCATCCTCCATCAACTTGAGAAAAACAGAGTTTCTTGGGACTCTTCCATCTCCCATCCCGATTTTGCCATTTCCTCTTCATCTCATGCGCCTTCCTCACCATCCATTCATCACGTTTCTCCTTATTCTAGTAAATCCACTCCTAAAAGACCAAAATCCCCTATTATTGAGAGTGAAGAAGAGAAGAAGCAAACTAGTGATGAAGAAGGGAAAAGTGACAAGAAGCAAACAAGTGATGAAGAAGGGCAAAGTGAAAAGAAGCAAACTAGTGATGATGAGGGATAAAACAGTGAAGGTAAAGAGAACAGCAGTCATGAAGAAAGCAGGGACAGAGATGAACAAGGTAGTCCTCATGAAAAAAAACAAAGTGGAAGCTAAAACAATGATGATGAGGGTCATGAAAGTCCTCAAAGAGACACTTATGATGAGAAACAAGACAGTCCTCAAGCAAGCAATGATGATGGAAAGAAAACACCAAACAGTGAGCATTCCGAATAGGGTAGCATGGAGCAAAAATATCAAAATAGTCCTAAGGGCAGCCAAGACCAAATCAGTGACCATGAGCATAACAGTGGTGAAGAAAAACAAGGCAATCTTCAAGCAGAAGAAAAAAGTGACAAAGGTGAAGTTAGAGCTAATGATGATGGAGGCAGCAAGGTAAAAGACCAAGTTGAGAAAATACAAATAGATAAACTTCCTTTATTTTCTCCTCAACACAGCCAAGAGCATGTGCTAGCTGCCTCTCCTAGGCAAGAGGCCATGACTCTTCCTCCAAAAGTGGCGAAGCCTAGAAACTCTAGATTAGCAAAGAAGAAGATCACTCCAGCAGTGACTAGCAATGTCACAAGAGCGCTAAGAAGTAGAGGCAAACTACCTAAAAGGAGTATTGTTGAATTGCCAAAGAGGAAGAGGACCAAGAAGTCTATCCAAGGCAAGGGGAAAGAAAAAGAGGAGAGTAGTCATGAAAAGGAAAGGGAGTTTGACATCATCCAGATAGACAGTGATGATGGGGATGATGAAGCTATAATTCTTGAGGCTCTTTTACAAAATAGAGAAGCCCAAATTCATGACCTACAAGCTGATCTAGAAAGGTCAAAGGACCTCATACATGTTCTACAGATGCAAAACAAACAAATGAGTGGTCAAATGGAAGTTTATGAAGCTCGGGCTTTCAAATATCAAAGGGAAGCCTACAAATCACAAATCAATCTTGAAGAGCGCATGGGAAAATTTGATCATACTGAAGAAGAAGAGCATCCAATGAGAAAGAGGCCTAGGACTATGGGTCTCAAGAAAGCTTTGGAGAGAAAGAAGGAAGAAGAGGCAACCCTTGCTTGATCTTATCCTCTCACTCAATTTCTCACCCAAGAAATAGAGAATGATAAAGAATCATGGCTTGAAAGGGCCAAAAATAATTTGGATGATAAATTAGAGAAGGCTAACAGAGACTTGAGTCTACAAAAGAAGATGATCGGGCACTACAAGAAGTTGACAAATTTGCCCGAAAAAAGCTCAAACTTGCTCAAGAAAGGCTCAAGACTACCCGAAAGAGGCACCTGGTAGAAAAAGTGGAGAAAGGCACATCAACACTCGAAATATTGGCCTCAGATTCCTTACATGCTTCTAAGAACCCATGAGGGGCTTGCTCGCCAAAATTGAGCAAATTTTGACAAGATTTTGTTTTTTGTGTTTTTGGACCATAATTGCACATTTTTCAAGGCACTTCCATGGGTTCTAGGAGCATCCTCAGCTCATGAAATTCATTCTTTCGGATGGACTAAATTCAGGGGTAGCTACTCACAAATTTTCAGATCCAAAGGAGGTGTTTTGGTCCCCCAAAGAGGCGAAAAACAATGATTTTTTGACTTTCTGCCTCACATATCAGCAAGGGCTACTTTTTTTTGTTTTTTTCAACTCAGTTCAGTTTTTTACATACTTTCAGGAATTATTTTGGGAAAAATGAAGTAGTTCCAGAAACTATACATCCAAGGCTTTCCAACGAGCCATCACAAGCCTCCTTTTGACATCGGAAGGTCCTTCAAAAGTTGTCTACAAGACAGGGAATTTTCTGTTGCTACATTCCTGTAGCATTTTGGCAAAAAAGGTAGTTTTCTGAAGTGGCTTATCCAAATGTGCGTTAAGCCTTTTTTGGTAATTGTCAGTTATGAAAAATCAATTTTATGTCCTTTTTTAGCATTTAAAGATATTTTTAAAGATATTTTGTGCCTTGGGCTTTGCAAAGCCTCAAGGACAAAATCAGATATTTGTAATAGGCCAATGGCCTTCTAGATACTCTTGGATAGTTTCTTACTCTTTAGCCTATATATTCCAAGAGATTTCATTGTATCAAAAGGCTGAACTTGATGTTATAGAGAAATATATGGTTATACAATCTTGGAAGAAATAATTTGTCTCATGATGTGGATGATTTCTTGTTTGTCTTGGATGGTGGAAGAGCACTATTTATTGGATTCCTTGGCTTGATAAATGGTATAGTGTTCCTTATCTGTATGTTTTCCTTAGTTTATCATACATGTTTCCATGTTTCTTGCTTGTTGTAGGTTAGTAAAGAATAGATTTGAGACATGCCCATGGAGGCACCTCAAGTTTCCTGATTTCATTACAGCTTCTATGTTTTTCTTCTTTCTTAGTTATGTCAAATAATTCTTAACTTCTCTTTGATGCCCTAAGAACTTGTTATTAACTTCATTAATGGCTATTATGTATGTTATCTAGTATGATTTACGGTATGCCCTGCTTACTCATATCTATCCAAAAACCCATCACTGAAATCTTTCTCTGAATGTTTGATTGTCCTAGTTGAACCAAAGAGGTCTTGTGTCGATCTTGCCCTTTGCCTATGCTTTGCAATCTTAGTTCAAAGTTTCTGATAGCTCAAAATATGATGTCTAGGAGTTCCCTCTTCGTAGATTGAGTTTTTTTTTTTACTTATTTGTTTTCCCCAAAGTCTGAAGGTGATTTTCCCAAAGTTAGAGGGTATTATACTTCTATGTATCACCTGAATGTTTATTTTATGCATATATCAGTTTGAGTTTCATATATAGTGATTAATGGTTAGCCCTACCACATGGATGTTTGTTGTAAAACTATTTGTTCTTAAAACTTCTTTGTCTTTCACAAATTTAGTGTCCATCCCATTTCACTCCACCTAAAGAATCCATTTTACCTCGACCAAATTGGCCCTGCAATATACCTTTTCCACCCTTTGAGGCAGTCTCAACCTTATCGAACCCATAGCCCAGTTGATCTGACAACCTTTTTATCTATCTATCCTTTGATCAGTTCTCCCTCAAAAACCTAAAACAAACCAAAACACACTTAAAAAATAGCCTAAAATCAGATACATAGAAAGCAAACAAGTTTATATCCTTTGAAAAAATAGAAAGAGCCCTCTCTGAGTCTAGAAAGGCTAGGTCCTTGGGCTCCAAAGTTGGTTTGATGTTACCCTGTCACTTGTCTTGCCAATCTGCCAAATCACGGGACACTAACATGGCACAAGGCAAGGCTTCCACCTCTTCATTCTTTCTTGAGAGTGCATCTGCAACAACATTTAGCTTCCATTTTTTGTATATTATTTCAAATTCATAACCCAACATATTTGTGACCCATTTTTGTTGCTCTTCTGAAGATAGTCTTTGCTCCAAAAAGTGTTTAAGACTATCATGATTATTTTTTACCTTGAAGTGTCTTCCCATTAGGTAAGTTCTCCATTTCTTTAGTGCATGCAGTATTGCTAACATTTCCTTTTCATAAATAGTTTTTTGTAAATACTTTCCTTTAATTGGACAACTTTCAAAAGAAATGGGTCTTCCTTCTTGCATTAAAATAGCACCAATTCCATTTCCTGAGGCATCGCATTCCACAATAAAGGTTTTTTTGAAGTCTGGCATAGCTAAGACTAGTGCTCATAACCCAACATCTTTGTGACCCATTTTTGCTGCTCTTCTGAAGATAGTCTTTGTTCGAAAAAGTGTTTAAGACTATCATGATCAATTTTTACCTTGAAGTGTCTTCCCATTAGGTAAGTTCTCCATTTCTTTAGTGCATGTAGTATTTCTAACATTTCCTTCTCATAAATAGGTTTCTGTAAATACTTTCCTTCGATTGGATGACTTTCAAAAGAAATGGGTCTTCCTTCTTGCATTACAATAGCACCAATTCCATTTCCTGAGGCATCACATTCCACAATAAAGGTTTTTGTGAAGTCTGGCATAGATAAGACTGCTGCTAGGCACATTGCCTCTTTAAGATGTTCAAAGGCCTTAGTTGCTTCAGGAGTCCATGAAAATGCATCTTTCTTCAATAATGTTTTTAGAGGTGCTGTTGTTCTTCCATAATTCTTAAAAAACTTTCGATAATACCCTGTTAACCTGAGAAATCCTCACAATTGCTTTATGGTTGTGGGGACTTTCCATTCCTTAATGGCTTTAATTTTGTTAGTCTACCTTAACACCCTCGTGAGATACAATATGACCCATATATTCCACCTCTTGTACTCCAAAGAAACATTTGGATGTTTTTGCATATAATTGTTTATCCTTCAATAGTTTGAGCACCGTGTCAACATGTTGAACATGATCCTTCCAAGACCTGCCGTGGATTAGTATATCATCAAAAAATACTAGCACAAATTTTCTAAGTAAGGGTTTGAAAATGCAATTCATCAACCCTTGAAATGTAGAAGGTGCATTGGTAAGGCCAAATGGCATGACCAAAAATTCATAATGACCCTCATGAGTTCGAAATGTTGTTTTCAGAATATCTTCAGTCTTTCTTCTAATTTTATGATACCCTGACCAAAGATCCAATTTGGTAAAATAAATTGCTCCATGCAATTCATCCAAAAATTCATCAATCACAGGAATGAGAAATTTATCTTTAATGGTGAGCTTATTGAGCTCCCTATAATCCGAACACATGCGCCATGATAAAGAGCAGAGAAATAACTTTGACTAGGTTGAATTATACCCGCCTCTAACATTTCTGCAATCATGCGTTCAATTTCGCTCTTTTGGACATAAGGATATCTATAAGGCCTGAAGTTTGGAGGAACACTTCCTGGAATCAAATGAATAGCATGATCATGATCACAAATAGGTGGGAGTCCTTTTGGAGTTTCAAAAACCTTGGAATGATTGTCCAAGACTTTTTGGAGATTTGCAGAAATAGATGATTTTGATGTTGGAACTTCTAGTGAGCATAATTGTGCAATTATGCCTCATTGTTATTTCTTTAGAATCTTTTTCATGACATTAGAGCTTATTATCTTTCCCGGCTTCCCTGCAATAACCATTAATTCGACTCCCTTTCCTACTGAAAAAAATTTCAAGAAAATTTCTTGAAAATTAAAAGCTACCGTCCCCAAAGATTGTAACCATTGTACTCCTAGTACAACATCAACACCTCCCATAGGAATGGAAAGCATTGGACTATTCAATACATATTCCCCCATGGTTAGCTTGATATTATGGCATTTTCGAGAGCAATTTATAGTTCCTCCATTTGCAACCATCACTTGACATTCTGGTGCTGGGTATAGGAAACAATTCAATTCCTTGGCTACCTTACAATGAATAAAATTATAGGTACTACCTGAATCAATCAACACTATTACCTTTTTCTTCTTGATATGTCCTTCTATCTTGAGAGTTTGAGGAGTGGTAATTCCTGCCAATGCATTACACGATATGGTCGGACTCATTTCTTCCTCTTCTTGGGTTGGTTCCTTGTGTATATCCTCTTCTTGTTCATTTTATTCTTCCTCTTCACAATATATGTAAAATAATTTCTTCTCATCACACTTATGACCTTTAGTGTATTTTCTATCACAACTATAGCAAATCCCTTTTTCTCTTTTTTCTTCCAATTGTTGTGGTGTCAACCTTGTAGGTTGTGGAAATCTAGGAGTAGCAACACTTCCCTCTTTATAGAAGTGAGTGGTAGGCTTCCTTTTCGCCATAATTTTACATTCAATTTTTCTTGCCAACCTGAATGCCTTCTCCAATGAATTAGGTTCGAAAACATGAACTTCATGTTGGATGTTATCCTTTAAAGTACCTATGAAGAGATCAATCCCGTGTTCCTCTGGAATATTAGTTACCCTTATATTCAATTTTTGTAAGTCCTCAATGTGCTCCCCCATTAAACACTTTTGTTTGAGATTTATCAATTGGCTAAAGAAGGTTTTGCATTTTGTATCCTCATAATGTGCTATCATTTCCTCCGTAAAAATTGACCAAGTGAAAATTTTTTTTATGGGAGCAAAGCCATCGATACCATACAAATGTATTTTGTTCTAAATGTAAAGTTGCAATGTGTACCTATTGTGTGTTTTGCACATTATGTAGATCAAAATATTTCTCCATCTATAGTATCCATGTTACAGGATCCTTTCCATCAAACTTCCTCATATCCATTTTTGGAATATGGTGGTTCTTCCCGCCAACATTATATTTTATGAAATCACGATTAACATTTATTTTTTTCTCATCATGAGTTTCCTCTACTATCTTTTCACCATTAGGAAACATTTCTTGTATCAACTTTGTCAAACCTTCCATGTCTGCCTTTAGATCATTCTTCACGTTTTCCATTTTCTCATCGATCTTAGCTTCCATGTCATCCATCTTAGATTCCATGCCAGCTTCCATGCCATATATATTAGATTCCATGCCATTCTTCAAACCATCCATTCCTTTCTTCAAACCATCCATCTTAGTTTCCACGCCTTTCTTCAAAACTTCCATGTCATTTTTTGTTGCTCTTTGCGAGAGTGAAATTTGTTGCACTTTCTCTTGTAATTTTGATATGTCATGTTTCCATTCTTCGTCTTCATGAGTCATAGTAGAGCTTTCTAAAGGCTTAATGGGTGTTTAATTCTTTTTAGGGGCCATTTTAGAATCCAATACTGATATCTATTCTACAATATGCCCTTGGAATCAATTCAACTTGATTCTTCAAACAAGACTTATGCAATTCGAAAAAAAAAAATACACACCTTTTATTTGCTTTTGAGGAGCTCGATATTGAAATTAAATTATATTTATAATTGTGGATCCTCAATATCTGAAATTCAGCCCTGTAGTAGCCCTCCGAAGCTTCTTTCAAATGCCATAGTTCTGATTTGATTTGGATTCTTCAAGACAAATTTATGTCCAATCTCTCATAATGACCCAATTTTTTACTGGTTCAATAGAGAAAACTTGTACGACTTGCCATGTAATGTTCCAGATTGGGAAAAGCTCATGAATCATACACTAAAATATGCATTTTCAGAAAAATATGCTTTGGAACAGGAAACTAACTCTTGGATCCTTTAGATAATACAATATGCAATCTAAATCCAAGATCTGAGCTGAAAAAAATAAGACTAGGTGGGTTAAACATATCTCCCACACCTAGTTATCTTCAAGAAATTTCCCAATGAGGGCTGCAGCAAGGGAAAACGGCCTGGTGAAAGTGTAGAGAGTTTCCAATACATTAAATATGCTGATATACATTCATACATCAATTATAAACACAACAGAAAGAAATATGTTCAATCCCTTCATCCAATAGTGGGGAAAAGTGAGGATTTATGGCCCAAAATGGATATATTCATAAATCTGCGTACAATTAATTGAAATGGCAGGAGGTTATTTTATATTAGCTAATGAGGGACCTATGCTCCGAATTTCAGCTGAATCAAATAATTCTAGATATGTTAACCAATTCCTCCATCCTCGGATATGCTTAAAAATGTTGATTTCCCATGACTTTGAGTATGCAGAAAATGGCTGGAGCATGCAGAGAATAATTTCTAAAGAAATTAGACAAAATATTTCTAAAAAATCAGATCTAAATTTTATTATAACATAGAATGAAGAAAAATAAAGATTCAGCTCCTTTTATACATCAAATAGATCACTCGGCAAGGGGATTTCGTGAAAGAACAAATACAAGTATAAGATATACAGAATATGAATCTGAAAAACATAGAATCTCTAAAAATCTGAGTATATGAGCTGAAATTTACAAAATTACAAAAGAGGGCTGCAATAAAAACTTTCCGGAAGAAGGGATGGCCCTTCCTCAAGGAAATAAGCACCAAACTAGGGTAGAAACCCTGATGCAACAATGCACTGGAAAAATGATGCAGTTTCTGAAGTATACTGTGCAGATGATGTTGGAAGGTCCTTTGGCCTAATTCCAATATCTGAATATGAAGCTCAAGTATTCCTCACTAATCTTCCAGAGAAAGGGATGCTTCCTTTTCTGCAAAACTAGATTTGGAAGTGGTGTTGAAAACCCCTCATTGCGACACCCAACAACACAATATTATTCAGCAGCAGAAATAACATTTTCTTGATGGAGGATGCTTTGCCTCAAGCCTATATGTGAGGCATTTCAGGACATACTCCTTCAAGAGCTCCTCAATTAAGGAGGAGGAATTCCTAAACAACAAATTCCTCTCTCTAGCTAAACAGCTAGAGATTTTGAGTTGCCTAAGCAATCTCAAAATAGAATTATCTTCAACTACTTTTCCTTGTGGCATTCCTCATAATTTTATAACATTAGGGCTTAGAAAACCATAAACCACCTCAAATGAGTTAACCCTTTTCACATGAAGGGTCTCCATCTAAAACTGCGCTAATCAATAAGGAGGTTCAATGCATCTAGACACTGCTGTGATTTGGTCCTATTGACCTAGTCAACCTTCTTCATTCCTTTTCACACCTAGGTGTATTTTATTGAAATGGCCCAGATTTTTCCATGTTCACATTGGGAATTTATTTATTTTTCTGATTAGGAGTTTTAGAGTTCCTCCTTTACACTTTTATTCATGAGTTAAGAAAAATGAAATTAAAATGCAATCGCTGCAAAAATTGGGAACATTACAGTCTCCCCCGGAAAAATGTTGCTTGCCCTCAAGAAACTCTTATTGTAGATGCAAACCATCTATTCCCCTATAAATGGAATCCACATAAGGAAGGCTTCCTCCATTTTCTGCAATAGGTTATGTATGTTTGGTTCCAAAGCTGTATTCACAAATGCATGAGATGGTTTCCAACTGTAAGGTTAGATGTCCTCTCCTTATCATGAAGTACAAAATGACAATTACATGATGTCCAACACCATCATAAACACATGAGAGACATAAAATAAATTAGCTCCTTCCATAAAGGAAAAGCTTCATCATGCAAGAAAATTCCTCCATCCATGTTTTATGAACTTGATTAAGCATTTTTATGCTTTCATTCTTAGCTCTATTGACCTTGTTGGATCCAAACTCCATCATTCCAGCGTTATGAAAAAGAACAAGGGAAGGAGTAATATGGGTAAACAAATATGTCAAACCATATTCTCCTAATAATAACCACTGGAGCAAGGCCCTTTTCTACCATCCTCCATCTCCTCCATGTAAGATGAGAAAGCCAAGCTTCCAAAAAGATGATGTACATGCCTTCCTTTGCTGCAATTTATCTTTGATACATAAGGCATGAATCATAAAATTTTTAGCTATGGGGTGGTCACCATACTCATTTAAAAGCAACCAAAGCAACAAGAGGTCTTGCTACCTACTTTCCTCCTTATGTGCATCATGAAACCAAACCATACTATTGGACATATGATATGTCACATAAGCCCAATACAAAGTACCATCATCAATGCACATCATGAGATCAATATGCCAAATTTTACACAATGCAAAACACATAGACATAGGAGATGCCATGTGGTGACCATACCCTCTCAAGTGAAATAAAATTATACATGCCTTCTCTTGCTGCAATATATCATTGAAATCCAAGGCATGATTTAGAAAATGATGAGATGTTGGGTAGTAACCAAACTCACCCAAGAGCAGTCATAGCAACAAGGACTTTCGCAGCCTTCTTGCCTTATCAACATGTGGATCATGGAGAAATAACACAATGATGGACATGTGAAATGTCTCATCAACATAGTACAAGCAAGCTCCCTCATACCACATCATGTGGGAGTCATTATTCCTCCCAAGCCAAAGTTCATGCATGAAATATCCCTCCAACAGAAATACATGTGGATAAATGAGACATATTTCAAACATGGGTGGATACATGGACATGAGATTTAAAATGTGATGTCAAAACTTTCCTTTTAGAAACCACATCAACCATGCTTCCTTTTCATATAATCTATTAATGATGCATAAAGAATGAGATGAGAGAATGAGAATCTTTGGGTAGTGATCATGCTTACCCCAAAGAAACCAGCATTGCCATGCCTCCTTATTCATTTCATGACCATTATTCAAGGCATAGATAAAAAAAATAAGTGCCTTTGGAGAGTGATAGGAGTCTCCCAAGGGCAACCAGCATAACCAAGCTTGCTGGCCCATACATTTTTGCAAGTGATAATGTGATCTCTTGCTCATCATCCTCATCCACTCACTCCAATATGGAAGATGAGTGATGTGCTGCATAATCATGGCATCCTACCTTTGTAGAATGCCATCTCCTTTGAACCAATGAAGAACCTTGCATCTCATGAAATATTGAAATGCATCTTTGTTGAGATCTCTTAGTGAGACCTTTATTCCATCTATGGCCTTCCAAAACCAGTGAGGCTTTGAATCTGCAGCAAGTAGAAATCTCTCTTTGAGCTTTAGCATGCTCATTGAGAGAGTGTCATATAGAGGGGAGAAAATGCTTCCCATCTCAAGATGTCTACTCTTCATCTTCTTCTTCTCCACTTCTTCAAGGTTGAAGCTGCCTCTAGAATGCTCCAAGAGAGTTGAAGCCTCTTTGTCATAGTCACTAAGTGACAGCACTGTAGATCTGCAAAGTAATGCATGCACTGTCTCAAAGCAAGTTTCATTATTGATCTCACAATAATCCATTAAGCATAGGATAGTACTAATCCCCTTTCTTGAGACCCTACATCTCAACCCAAGAGATTGAATGTAGCTCAAAAATGATGCATAGGGATAGTTTCTAGTCTCATCCTTGATTAGATCAAGGGTCCTCTGCGCTGTGACATGTCTTTGCTTCAAATCAACATTTTGATTTAATCCTTGGCTATGCATTAATCTTGAAACAATATGTGCTGAAATTTTATGCATACCTTGGATCAACTGATATGTGGGAACCTCTTGACAGAACACAAGAGTTCCTCCACCCAGATCAATGATGCCTCCAGTTGCTGGCAAGAATGATGGCCTCCTTTATTCAAGCATACCAGCACTGGTATATTCCTTCTCCTCCTCATGCATCTCCTGGTTCAGGCATGGGACTCCATATGTTGAGAGCTCAAGACTACCTTGCAAAGATGCAAGTGCCTCTCCTCTAGATGCAAGAACCTTAGCAGGAGATGGTGAAAATGGAGATCTATTGCCCAAAGTGACAAGATTGACATTCTCCTTTGTATCCTTGGGAGATGTCTCTTTGTAGCTCATCTCCTCATCAAACTCCTTGAGATTTTCTTCAATACTCTCAAATGTTTGAAAAAGAAGCAATGAGATCTCTTCTTCAGTCATTCTCCCTACTTTGTGATATAGTTCTTCCTCTTCATCTTGAAACCCTTTAGGAGTTCCTTTGCATCTCTCTTATTCATTGCTATACCTCTCACCTTCTTTAAAGAAAGTGGGTATAATGGATCTATGAGGAGATCTAGGACTCTCTGATCTTCTACTTTTTTGATAGGAAGTTTTGGGGCTTCCTTCTTCTTCTTGAAACCTCATGAAGATTTTACTGTAGCTTGCTTCTTCTCGAAACCCTCTAAGAGTTTTGGTGCATCTTCTTTCTCTCTTCTGATTTACCTCTTTGGAGAGGCTCTTCTTAGATCTGAACACTGATGAGAGTAAACTAATCCTATCCATCATTCTAAACTCTGTTTCTTCTCTTCACTTCTCTGATATCTTGATATCACAGGCTGGGCCAGAGATCATGCTCTGATACCACTGTAATGTTACAGATTGGGAACAGCTTATGAATCATACACTAAAAGATTAATTTTCAGAAAAATGTGCTTTGTAACAGGAAAATAACTCTTGGATACTTTATATAGGACAATATAAAATCTAAATCCAAGATCTGAGCTTAAACAAATGAGACTAGGTGGGTTAAACAGATCTCCCACACCTAGTTATCTTCAAGAAATTGCCCAATGAGAGCTGCAGCAAGGGAAAACGGCCTGATAAAAGTACATAGAGTTTTCAATACATACAATATGCTGATATACACTCATACATATATTATAAACACATAAGCAAGGAATATCTTCAATCCCTTCATCCAATAGTGGGGAAAAGTGAGGATTTATGGCCCAAAATTGATGTATTTAGAAATCTACATAAAATTAAGGGAAATGGCGGGAGGTTATTTTATATTAGGTCATGAGGGACTTATGCTCCAAATTTCAGCTCACAAAAATCATTCTAGCTATGTTAAATAGTTCCTCCATCCTCGGATATGCTTAAAAATGTTGATTTCCCATGACTTTGAGTATGCAGAAAATGGCTGGAGCATGCAGAGCGTAATTTATAAATAAATTAGAAAAAATATGTCTAAAAAATCATATCTAAATTTTATTATAACAGAGAATGAAGAAAAATAGAGATTCAGCTCCTTTTATACATCAAATAGATCACCCGGCAAGGGGATTTCATGAAAGAACAAATACAAGTATCAAATCTGCATAATATGAATCTGAAAAATGTAGAATCTCTGAAACTATGATTATATGAGCTGAAATGTACAAAATTATAGAAGAGGGCTGAAATACAAACTTTCCGGAAGAAGGGATGGCCCTTCCTCAAGGAAATAAGCACCAAACTAGGGTAGAAACCCTGTTGCAGCAATACACTGGAAAAATGACGCATTTTCTGAAGTATAATGCACCGATGATGTTGGAAGGTCCTTTGGCCTAATGCCAATATCTGAGTATGAATTTCAAGGCTTCCTCACTAATCTTCCAGAGAAAGGGATGCTCCCTTTTCTGCAAAACTAGATTTGGAAGTGGTGTTGAAAACCCCTCACTGCAACACCCAGCAACACAATATTATTCTATTGCAGAAATAACACTGTCTTGATGGAGGATGCTTGGCCTCAAGCCTAGATATGAGGCATTTCAGAACATACTCCTTCAAGAGGTCCTCAATGAAGGAGGAGGAATCCTAAACAGGAAATTCCTCTCTCTAGCTAAACAGCCAGAGATTTTGAGTTGCCTAAGCAATCTCAAAATCAAATTGTCTTCAACTACTTTTCCTTATGGCCTTACTCATAATTTTATAAAATTAGGGCTTATAAAACCCTAAACCACCTCCAATGAGTTAACCCTTTTCACATGAAGGGTTTCCATCTAAAAATGCGTTGATCAATAAGGAGGTTCAATGCATCTAGACATTGTTGTGATTTGGTCCTGTTGACCTAGTCAACCTTCGTTATTCATTTTCACACCTAAGTGTATTTTATTAAAATGGCCCATATTTTTCCATTTTAACATTGGGCATTGATTTATTTTGCTGATTAGGAGTTTTAGAGTTCCTCCTTTACACTTTTATTCATGAGTTAAGCAAACTGAAATTAAAATGCAATAGTTGCAAAAATTGGGAACATTACATGCCACGTGTCACTGTTTCCTCCTTTGGCTCTGAAATTGATAGAATGAAAACTACAGTCTGTGTACTTGCGGTCACTTTTTACAGCATTCCAATACGATGCTCAGAGAGAGAGAGCTATGAAGATTTTCCCACGATCACCTTTTTGAGATGAAATTCAGAAGCCTAAAAAAACCCTAACTTCCATAGATCATATCTCTGAAAATATTGCGAACCAATATCTGAAATTTTGCGACGTTGTTCCTCAGGATTGCGGATTCACACTCTAAAAATTTCAGCTTTTTAACCTTTGTAGAAATAAAGTTATTACGAAAATACCACGATGACCTGTTTAGGTTAAATTCAGGAGCCTGCAAAATGACCTAACTTACACATATCATTTATCCAAAAATATTTCGAAACAAGCTCTGAAATTTTTTGACGATGTTCCTCAGGATTTTAAATTCGCACTCTAAAAATTTCAGATTCTGAACCTTTGTAGAAAAAACTTTATAGCGAAAATTCCGCGATGACCTATTTGGAGCAGTGAAACCCTACAATCTCAAAGCTTTGATACCAAATGTTGTGAAACCAACTCCAAAAAGAGAAGAAAAGAGTTATCAACACCTTAGAAATAAGCCACTTCGAGGGGGCAACCTTCAATACATTACATGAATGAACAATTCTTGGATGATTCAAATTACAAAGCCTCATTTCTATATATAGGAGTCCATGGGGCCACAATGTAATCCTAGTGTAGGGCCACAATGTAATCCTAGCTGACCTAACAATAATAATTTAAGGGCACAATAATAACAATATGGGGGTTACAAGGGTACAATAATAACAATAAGGGACTATACTAGTAATATAGGGACCTAACAATGACACACGACGTTTTGTAATGTTCCCATTTTAGCACATGGCTAAATGGAACATTAAAGATTTTATTTTATCATATTGCAGCTGAATAAATGGGTAAGGAGGCCCATGGTTATGAAAAACATCAATAAAATCCCTCACATTATGAAAGAGGAGCATCATTAGAGCTTGTTTGCACACTCCATGTGTGAAAAGGGTTAATTGCAAAGAGGGCTAGGTCATGTTGACCAAGTCAAACTGCACAATAGATGGAGGTGTGGCTTGCTTGGGAAGGCTACGAAATTGCATGAGGAGGAGGAAACCCTAATATGTGGGGTCCATGGCTAAGGATCCCTCATTTGCATAAAAGGAGGGGAAAGCAACCATTTTGAGCTAGCTTGGATATTTCGAATTTCTTTCCATAGTTTCACACTGTGATAGATGCGTTGCTCAGCATAAGGGATTTCTTGTTCAAGAATTCCCTCCCTTCTTGAGAAGTTGTTGAAGGTTTGACATTCATATTCTCCACATCTTGGCTCAAGGCCAAAGCTATTCCTTTCAGTGTAGTGATTCTTGCAGCAAGAGCCATTGTGTTGCTGGGGTTGCAGTGGAGGTTCTCACACCATCATTTCAGAGCTCAAATTTCAGAGGAGGAATCTCTTATGCATCCAGGAGATCAGTAGGGGAGATATCAGCTCCATTTCTCATATCTTGGCAGGAGGCCAATCTCTTCCCATCATCTATAGTGCAGTTCCTCTCCTTGACTGCGTAGTTCTTGAGTGCAATTGCAGTGAGGGGTTGCACCAGCATTTGGAGAGTGAGATCTTTGGTGAAAGGATCAGCCTTTCACTCTAGATTTCCATTGGAGGAGGTCTATACATTTTATGCAACATTATTCAGCCATCTCCTTCAGGTTCTCATTCTAGAGTAGCAGCTACTCCAGCTACTCTGACATTTCTGCAGAATTTCCATTTTGTATGTATTGTAGCCAATCCATTTTGGGATTGTTTATTATAGTTTCCAGGGGTTGAGATTCATCTCCCCCTTTCTTATTTGAGCTTCACATTGTCATATCTTCATTGTATTATTGTTTTGCAGTAGTCCTCTTACATAGATTGCGCAGTCATAGTTGGTCATAATATATATGTAGCAGGGTATTTCATGTTCCTTGTATTTGTGTCTATGCTTCAGCTTGAGTGAACACTTCCTCAAGATCTTGTACACATTTCTGCTACCATATTATCAATGAGAAGACTATGAGGGTTTAATTCACTTCTAAAGTTATGCATTCACTGTTATTTTCCAGCGCATGTTTATATATTGCTGCAGCTCACTCTCTTGAGCAAGATCTTCCCGAGGAAGGAATATTTGCATAGCTATAGGTAGAGCCTGAGAAAGGGCCAGATAACCTCCATTTCTCACCCTCTCTTTAGAGGTGAAATAACTGGTAAAAGCCCTCTCACTCAATCTCTGACATAGCCTTGTTCATATTTCCAACAAGGGAACATTTCAGCGGTGAAAAATCTGCTGATTTCCATTTCGGGATATTACAGTGGTATCAGAGAATCAAACTTGGCACAGCCTGTGAAGTTCGAATTTTAGAATTAGAGAGCCCAAGGATGAAGAAGATGATTTTACCCTCATCCATTTTCAGATCTAGAAGAGACCTCTCCAAAGAGGTCAAGAAAAATGAAGGAGGAGAAGAGGAAGGACCATGCACTTCCTATTGTCACAAAGAAGCAGAGTAGAAGCATGGAAGACACTTTGAATTTGAAATTCTAAGTGAGTACCTAGATGAATATCAAGAAAACCCTAGAGTCTCCCAAGAGACTTTATCTTTTCCATAGTTTATTCAACAGGAAGAAGAAGGAAGACCCTACAGCTATGGGGAAATGAGAGGCAATAGATTTCTATTGTCCACATTTGATGGATCACCCACATGTGCAACAGAGTTTTGGGCAAAGAAGTTAGAGGAATTTTTCTAGCTACATCCTGTAGTAGACAAAGAGGAAGTGGAAGTTGCAGTGCTGCACTTAGAAGGTGAAGCAAATACTTGGTGGATCATCCATCTAATCCATACAAGGGTTTCTACTCTTGTTGATTTTTCTCAAAGATTGATCAGCAGATTTGGAAAAAAGAGGGAGGAGCCCTCACCACCATTTGATGAGGGATGTACCAGCGTTGTTGAGACCATGGAGGAGAAACCTTCCTCTTCAACAGTTTGGGAGGCCAATACTCATGGGGAAGCAGCACTTGCAACTTTGTAGGGAGATTCCAAGTTTCACCAAGGTATGGTTGGAGATCCATTTCTTGTCATTTCAGCAAACACCTTGGATGGGTCTACATAATTACATGTAGGTGACCTAGAGCAGTAGAATGATACTATGTTGTACAAGAGCAGTGATGCAAAGGAGATCTCACAGAGAGATTTCAATGGAGGTGCACTCCCACACTTTTTGGAGTGCAAGGTTCTTCAACAGTTGGAGGAGGGTTTTTAATTCTCACACTTCGGGTGGATAGCTTCTCTCATGACTATGGTGGACATTCCTTGAGCCACACATATCATGATGGGAGGCTTTTTCCTACCAACTATTTGGATCCTCATAGGGTCAAATTGATCCTTAGAAATTATGTATTTCAAAATCCCATGAAATGCAGAGGTTTGATTTGGGATGAGGGTAGTCCTCAAAGGAGGAACACCATAATAAAAGAAGGAAGGAGACATCCACACATGGCAGAGTGGATGTGGTGGAGGAGGAGCAAGGGGCTAGTGATCCACTTGCAGATTTATGATACCGAGCAGCAAGAGGCTTGGCTGCACTGGTTACTCTTGAAGGAGTTTGGACATCATGTGGCATACTCTCTTTCCAATGGTATGAGGATGGAGAAGATGTGGCAGGATGCTGGCATCATTGAGCATCAAAGAGTATGGGTACATAGTGATGATGCAACATTCATATCATACACTATGTCTTCATCACATATCTTGTATGATAAGAGCATGAGGAAGCAGCAAAAACATTTGTTACTGGGGACATTCTTCGGAGAGAAAGGGCATATTTTCTCTCATTTCTTGTATGATGTTGCAGGAGTAGAAGATGGCACTATCATGGTGCAAAGGGGATACTCCTTGGTCTTTGATCGGGGATCACTCCCACTTTGGGAGGAATTCCAAATTTGCAGCAACATTATGGGAGGGTTGCCCATTTATGTTGGAGAAGCTGAGGGCAACAGCGCAGTGCCACCTAGAGACTATTTAGTGCCTCATGTAGAGGAAGGAGGAGCTCTTTCTCTGGGTAGAGGGGTTCTTGCATCCTTGCAAGTAATTCCCTAGGATCTCAAGCATGGAGATCAAGGCACAACTCATGTTTTACATGTGCCATTTCTGAGGAGGTGTGGAACCATGGAGACACCAGGAGAAGATAGGGAGGATGACCAGTATGATGTAATGAGGAGCCCACATCCCTGTCTATCTTATATGGTTGATGCACCTAAGAGGGTGATTGGATTGCACAGGGGAAGCATGGGCAGGATTTTCCATTTATATATTTAGTCATCTCTTGTTGATAATGTCTCATTACATGGAGACATTTTTCTGGGGAATCCACTAGACCAGCAGAGGGTGAAATATGATTCACATATCGAGGCACCATTCATTGATTTCAGGAGGGTGGAGTCTTTGGGAGATAGCTTTACAGCGCTGAGAGTCTTGGGTAGACTCAGGAAGGAGAGACACACTCTCTCAACATCATTTTTACCCACTCTCATTCCAAATTCTGCGTTGTGGCAGAAGTAGCAGGGGAAGGGTAACAACCTTCCAACTTGCATCTTTGGCATAGGAGATGTCAAAGAAGGAGATGACCATGTGACAGATGTCCTTCATGAGGAATCATCAGCACTGTCACTATGGAGGATAGATCCATGTTGGAGCTCCAGATTGATAGTGGAGTATTCCCAGGATCATCTTTCTTGCATGATACTAACATATCAGCATATGAGGAGATGCATAGATCAAGTGCAGATGGAGGAGATACACAACTCATTGGAGGAGTTAGCACATCCACTTCTCTTCCCTTTGAGGATGGGAGGAGCTTCACTCTTGAGCCACTCCATTTGCATGGGCCAGACTTATGGTAAGGGTGTTGTTTACTTGCAT
This sequence comes from Pinus albicaulis, assembly GCA_034641835.2. Taxonomy (NCBI): domain Eukaryota; kingdom Viridiplantae; phylum Streptophyta; class Pinopsida; order Pinales; family Pinaceae; genus Pinus; species Pinus albicaulis. The sequence goes on along the minus strand of CM076570.1, from coordinate 417,264,114 downwards.
GATGATGTTCATCACTTAACCATATGTGTACAGGAGGTTAATTGGATTCCATATGATGGTGAATTCCAACTCACCATGTATGAGAAGATTTGGGGCAGCATATTTCATAACAATGGAGGAGAGATTACTGGAGGTCTTGTATTCATCTTGCCACTAGAGGGAAACATCATTGTATCCCAAGATCAACATATACTCTGCACATATCCTAAGTGGAGAGGAGGACAGCGTGGGGTAGGCCATTTTTCCTACCAAGAGCAGATTTTTAGCCCACCTATATTGCAGGAGCCAAAGGTGGAAGATGATTGTCCGGAGTTGCCATGTTGGGAGGTAATTCACTTTTTATGGATCATTGCTTGGGGTATGGAGGATCTACATTGGGGAGGTTTTCCTCAACATATTTCAGACTCCATGTCTTGAGTGGATATTTTTCCCAGTTCTATCCTTATAGTTGCTTGAGGACAAGCAACATTTGAGAGGGGAGGACTGTAATGTTCCCATTTTAGCACATGGCTAAATGGAACATTAAAGTTTTTATTTTATCATATTGCAGCTAAATAAATGGGTAAGGAGGCCCATGGTTATGAAAAGCATCAATAAAATCCGTCACATTATGAAAGAGGAGCATCATTAGAGCTTGTTTGCACACTCCATGTGTGAAAAGGGTTAATTGAAAAGAGGGCTAGGTCATGTTGAACAATTCAAACTGCATAATAGATGGAGGTGTGGCTTGCTTGGGAAGGCTACGAAATTGCATGAGGAGGAGGAAACCCTAATATGTGGGGTCCATGGCTAAGGAGCCCTCATTTGCATAAAAGGGGGGGAAAGCAACCATTTTGAGCTAGCTTGGATATTTCAAATTGCTTTCCATAGTTTCACAATGTGATAGATGTGTTGCTCAGCATAAAGGATTTCTTGTTCAAGAATTCCCTCCCTTCTTGAGAAGCTGTTGAAGGTTTGACATTCATCTTCTCCACATCTTGGCTCAAGGCCAAAGCTATTCCTTTTAGTGTAGTGATTCTTGCAGCAAGAGCCATTGTGTTGCTGGGGTTGCAGTGGAGGTTCTCACACCATCATTTCAGAGCTCATATTTCAGAGGAGGAATCTCTTATGCATCCAGGAGATCAGTAGGGGAGATATCAGCTCCATTTCTCATATCTTGGCAGGAGGCCAATCTCTTCCCATCATCTATAGTGCAGTTCCTCTCCTTGACTGCGCAGTTCTTGAGTGCAATTGCAGTGAGGGGTTGCACCAGCATTTGGAGAGTGAGATCTTTGGTGAAAGGATCAGCCTTTCACTCTAGATTTCCATTGGAGGAGGTCTATACATTTTATGCAACATTATTCAGCCATCTCCTTCAGGTTCTCATTCTAGAGTAGCAGCTACTCCAGCTACTCCAGTATTTTTGCAAAATTTCCATTTTGTATGTATTGTAGCCAATCCATTTTGGGATTGTTTATTATAGTTTCCAGGGGTTGAGATTCATCTCCCCCTTTCTTATTTGAGCTTCACATTGTCATACCTTCATTGTATTATTGTTTTGCAGCAGTCCTCTTACATAGATTGCGCAGTCATAGTTGGTCATAATATATATGTAGCAGGGTATTTCATGTTCCTTGTATTTGTGTCTATGCTTCAGCTTGAGTGAACACTTCCTCAAGATATTGTACACATTTCTGCTACCATATTATCAATGAGAAGACTATGAGGGTTTAATGCACTTCTAAAGTTATGCATTCACTGTTATTTTCTAGCTCATGTTTATATATTGCTGCAGCTCACTCTCTTGAGAAAGATCTTCCTGAGGAAGGAATATTTGCATAGCTATAGGCAGAGCCTGAGAAAGGGCCAGATAGCCTCCGGTTCTCACCCTCTCTTTAGAGGTGAAATAAATGGTAAAGGCCCTCTCATTCAATCTATGACATAGCCTTGTTCATATTTCCGACAAGGGAACATTTCAGCGGTGAAAGAGCTGCTGATTTCCATTTCGGGATAATACACGTTTGGTTTGGTACATGATGGATGGCACTAGTGGAGATATGGAGTTCTCCCTAGTTGAGAGGGAATGTTAATTTTGGGAAACTAGGTCCAAACTCCATGTTGTACTACTCATATGACGATGGTAATATTTTTGTTGGATTCCTCTTTCGTAGAGGTGAAATATTGATCAAAATATCATCTTGATCAGATGAGAAGAACATTAATTTTGAATTTATTTTCCACATGTGCAAGGTTGGCCAAATTTATCCTACATGCCTGAGAGATGTGTCACACACCCTCATTGATGGATATAAATTGAAGATACTTGGAGGTCATTTTCTCATCATCTCATCACATGTTCTCTTTTTGTGATCTCATTGGTTCGATAGCCTTTGGAGGCCTTTTTCTTCTCAGACATGTGGAGTGAAGTTGTTGTTTTCTGTGCTGATCTATTTAGGGCTTATCGTTGTTTTCTGCGTTGATGTGTTTAGGGCTTGCTATTGTTTTTTGCACTGATCCATTTAGGGCTTAATTCTATTTTCTGCACTGATCTGTTTAGGGATTTTTTTCTGTAGTGTTGACGGTGGTAAACCCTTGGTCATTTTACCTCAATATTTTTCATAAATTCCGATTTTAGGAGGTCATAAAATTGGGCACTAAAATCGAGGAATTACGGGTTGTTTGACCGAAGCCCTAGTTTGTTGCGTTGAATTTTCTGCTACTACCTGCATTGACTTTTCTATGTTGTCCCTTGTTTGAATTTCATTGACTTGTGATGAAATGTCTTTGAGGGTTGTTGGTGTGACACATGAAGTGTTGGCTGGCCGAGAAAGACTTTGTTGGTTGAATCATCCTGCTGACTGCCGTAACGCAACAATATCTCATATATTTTCTAGAAAAAAGGAATTGTAAATATATCTATATTTGGCTTGTCTTCTATTGAGCTATTATTGTGTTTTATCAGTATTTTACTTTCAAGTTTATGTGATTTATATTTTTTATCGGGCCTACGAAAGACTAAAGTAAAAGTGCATCAAGCATAGAACACCATTGTTATCTAAATTTAACATGTCTAAATGTCAATCATGAAAAAATGAGCCTAAGACACATGGAGTTTTTTTATTTTCACTATATGATGACACCCTACTAAAGTTCATAATGACCCCAAAAACTAATTTATGAGAGAAATAACCTCTGTACATGTAATAATTTTGAGGAAAAACTTAAAACCCTAACTAACTTAACGAAATTGACTGAAATACAAAGCTAAGTGTTATCATGGGTAACAACAGGAATACTTGCAGGTAACATATTGGATGTGTGATTTCCTAGCTAGTTCGGAAATGCATGGCTTATGCATGTTGGTATTTGGTTTTCTTGTTGTCAGTGGCATGGTTTTCCCAGGTTTTGATAGTGATTTTCAGCCTTGCCTTGACTTTTTTAGGATTCCTTGGTGCATTTGGATTTTGATCTCATTTTTGAGCTTTGGAACTTTCATATGGATTTTGGAATCTGGGGTGGAGGTTGTCTCAAGGAAAATTCCCAAAGGCCTAAGAATCCCTTGACCGGTTTTGGTGGGATACATAGTAAATAATGAGTGTGGTGTATTGATTTAGGGCCTAGTGATCCAGGATTGGATTGTGGTAAATCCTGAGAGACAGGGAAATGGAAAATTCCTCAAGGATTGTGATGGATTCTAGATGGAATTCCAAGTTCGGTTCGGTTTTGTGATCAGAGCACTATTTTTGGTGTGATCATGGTATGGTGATGGTAGAGTTGGTTTAACCTTTGGATTTCCTTATTTTGTTTTGGATTGGTTTATCCATGAGATCCCACATTCTGACTTGTAATATAGCATAGGGGAGACTGGATGAAGAGAGATTTGGCTCAGCCATATCTATGGTCGAGTGGTATGTGGAAGTCCCAGACCTGGTCAATTATTGCCTATGTTAAATGAAAGCTAAGTTCTCTTGCTTTTGAGCTTATTAATGTGTGGATTTAATGGTTTTTATCTCACTTTTATTTCCATGGTTTTATGTTGGTTTTAAGCATGGTTAAATGATTGGTTCATGTCATGGTTATTTCATGTATTTAATTTTAATGGTTAAATTAATGGATGTAAGATATAATTGATATCATTTATGTTCAAGGAAGAGGGTGGTGATCCTTCTTGTAATTTTTCATATGGTTTTTCAGTCATTTATGCTTTGTCTTGTATCCTAGACCTGTAGATCTCATTCATGCCAAGTTTTTGACAAAATGCCAATCCAGATTGAGTATGGTCAGGCCTATTCCTCGACTCAGTTTTTGATTATTTGGCATTTTCACCATGTTTTTGATGATTTCTAAAAGCTACAAGAAGTTCTTATCAGTGTCCGGGATTCTGGTCTTAAAAATTTCCTTAAATCCCGGAGATGTAGGGCACAGGTCTGGGAAATTGAGTCCCTAGACACACACATGCCCATGTTTTGGGAGCGTCAAGATCCTCCCAAATGAACCCTTTCTCATATTAAGGGAGCGTCCAAGGGTTTGAAGGCAAAAAAGTTAGTGGTACCCAGGGACGAGTTAGTTTGATGTCTAGGATAGCCTCTGGGGGGTCCTGTAGTAGGTACATGGATTTTTTTCATATTTTTCCACATCGGTTAATCCACTTCCTTAAAGTCACCAAGGAGATTGAGTCTACTCTTAACTTACATTAGCTCATGTTTACCCTGTTTGGATGATAATTGGGTAGATGTGAGGGTATGTGTACGTTACATGTGGTGTCAAAGCGTGGTTGCACTCTCCTTGGGCGGTGTGTGTTGGTTGTGCATTCATGTCGATTGCATAGGTGTTCCTCATGCTTATGTTCTATTTTATTTTGACGTATGCATGGTCGTGGTCATTGTTGCAGTGGTTTCGCCATGTGAAAGTTGATGGTGATTGGATGTGGTCGCCATGAGTGGATGTCAGTTTTATATGCATTTTTTATGCATGTCAGTGCCTATATGTCATTTTGCATGCATTTTCATGGTTAAGGTTGTTGATCATAATATGATTGTATGCATTTTAGGTCATAATGATGTTGTTGATAATATATTATGTTGATATGTTGGCTAAGATAGATCAGGAGATGCATATCATCAAGTGAAGTTGCAGCACTATACTTTAGGGTAAGAGAAGATTGTCATCCAGGTTGTATGTTTGTCATAGGAACTATGACACCCCTTCGGACACCAACCCATCGAGTACGAGAAAAATTGCACCTACTATACTGTTGATCATATCCAAAGTACCTATTGATCCCTTTCCAAATATGGTTAAGGGGACCACCAAGCACGTAGGAAATCACTCAAAATTTTCCCATAAATACAACATAGTGGATGATTTAACATAATCACCCATTTCCATGTCAGCCATAGAAGTCCTACAATCATGCCCAAAATAGTGGAAAGCCTTACTTTCTGCATTAGGCACAATCAACCCCTCTCATTCGCACCTAATGGCTTTTGACCTAGACAAAGCCAACCCCGAGCTTTCTTCCCTAGTCGCCTTCCAGATACTAGTGTCAGTACAAAACTCACCATGCACTAATGTGGTTAACTATTGTTATAAGAATTAGGCTTACTTATATACATGTTTTTCATTGTATTGTTGTTATGGTTACATGTACAATAGATGTTAGTGAATCAATATGGTCATATGTACGTTCATCGGATAATCATGCATGGTAGTAACTTGTTGTTGTTTATGTTAGTTAACTTGATGATTATGTTATATGTTGTTGATGAGTATGTCATATGTTGACTTGTTGTTGTTATATGTTAGTTAACTTGATGATTAGGGTTATGGAATTAAGATAATAATGTTATATATATCGTGTTGATCTGGATTAGTCTGTGTAGATGATTGTGGCTATGACATTCAGGTATGAGTTAATATATTGTGATATTATGTCATACTAAACTAGGCTGACTATGTGTATGTGATTTTTATGCATTAATGACAATTTTTAATGAGTTTATGATGCGAAAATGGTATTTAATTACTGTTATGAATATCATGACCTTAATTATGTTTGAGTGGATATGTTGTGAAGTTATATCATACTAATTAGATTGATTGTGCAAACAATATAGCCTCCCCTTATATACATAAAGGTATGAGTTGTTTATGTCGTATAATTGGTGCTTGAATATTTGATTATGTCGTCTATTTAGTTTTTGAGTGTTTGATTATGTCATCTAGTTGATTTATCTAGCATGGTATGTTTATAGTTTGTTTGAATGTTTGATTAATCGTATGATATGAGTATGTGTATGAAATATTTCATGAATGAATGGTATTGTTTTAAGATGGTTGCACTAACACACTATGTGTTGAGATAGTTGATGTGTACTTGAGTATAAGTAGGTGATAGTTGTAGTATAAATATTTTGACTATTATTTGATTATGTCTTGGTTTCCAGTCTTGGAAAAATTTGATTTCAAATTGATAGATATGTTGTCTTGATGTTTGGTACATACAACTGAAATGCATGTTCATTGTGCTTGGCACAACAAGTTAAGATAATTGGTATATTGTTATATTTATTTAAATGTGCTAACAATTGTGTGGTTATGGTAGTATGATGCAGGGATTGCATGGAAAAAGATACTGCAATGAAATCTTTGAGAAGGATCAGGTTGATTTTTTCTTTGGAAGCACTGGTGACCCATGGGGATTGAGTCATGGTGTTTGTTTCCAATCTTACGTTTTTGGTCTCTTGTGGTTTGTTGCGATTGATTTGTGTCTTTGTTTATGTCTAGTGTGTGGCCATACCACCTTGTTGCAGTGCCGTATTGTTATTGATTCTCATGGTTCTCTTATTTTTTTTTTCTTCTTATTTCATTTTATTTGAGAGTCTTGGTATTTGGTTGGGGAAAGAGGAAAGTAATGGAGCTCAGGTAGATCTATGTGGTACCCAACAGGTAGTGAAAGACACATATGAAGCTCAATGCATGAGTAAGCGCATCAGAAGGTAAGAATGTGACAGTCAATTGGACTAGTTGGGTTTATTGTGGTAAATGGATGGTGGTAGTACAGACATGATAAAGGCAACAAAAAATGTAAATAAAATGGATTTGAGGTGTTATATGCCTTGGCTATGTCGGGAACTATTGTTCTCAATGTTATGCATGTTGTGCATGAATAAAGGAAGTTCTCTTAACCTTAACCTTTCAGTTATCTGGTAATTGTGATGTGATCATGATTATGTTGGTGTTTTTATATGTATACATGTATGTATGTCATTTTTGACAGGGTCATCTGGATTATGGTTGTTTGATGCTAAAATTTTATATGTATATATGGTGTATTTATATCGTTGTATGACAGGATGATGATTGTTTTATGTTAATTATTATATATGTATGTATCTATGTATATATGTCACTATCTGACAGGGTTTTCAAGGATCATTCTTGTGGACAAATGATTTATTATGCAGGAAAATGGAATGAAGAGGTTCCTGGCTATGAGGAATCAAGTGGCAGAATAGCCTTGACAGATCTATGAGGTTAGTATCATGTGGATATGATTTAATGTTATATGCATTAGGGGAATTTTGAGCTCTAAACTGGGCATCCTAAGAAAATCGTACAACCAAAATAAAATTTATAAGAACCAATAGGATTCAAGATGATGATGTCAACCATGGGGGATGGTTCACCATTTTTGGAGTAAAAAAATAAAAAGATTAAAAAATAATAAAATAATAAAACTATTTTTTCAAATCACATTTTCAACTTATCTCACTAAGATTTTACTCAAATTTTAAGCAGGAGTACTCGTTGGATGAAAATTTTAATTCCTCATCCAAATAGTATCCATATTTCATACTTTCAATGGACCCTCATACAGGAAAAATGAGAAATACATGAAAAAAAAATGATTGCAATCATGTTTTTTCATGTATTTCTCATTTTTCATGTATTAGGGTCCATTAAAAGTATGCAACATGGGTACTCCTTGGATGAGGAATAAAATTATACATCCAATGAGTGTTTCTGCTCGAAATTTAAGTAAACCCATAGGGAGATAAGTTGAAAATATGAGTTGAAAAAATATTTTTTTATTTTTTCCCTCCAAATTTTGATGATGTAATCTAATCTTATTTTATTATTTCCACTATTATTTTATAGTTTCCTTAGGAGGCCCATTTTATACCTCATAACTCCCCTGATGCTTCTACTCTTCCTATGTTTATGTTATGGACAGGTAATGCTGAGGGGTACATCAAAGAAGTGAAAGTAGTGTGATATGCAACATGTTAGGATAAGCATGGATAGTGGAAAACCACTAGAAGCAAGGTTTCTTGTGGAGTCAGTGTGTGGTATATGGATGTGTAGCACTACTGATGTATATATGGTGTTGTTGTATATTGCATATGTAGTGTCAGGTATAGATGGTGTTATGTACATGTTAGATATACATTGTTATGTACATGTCAGATATGCGGTGCTATGTACATGTTGGTTATGCTATGCTATGTACATGTTAGATATGTGGTTTTGTGTGCATATGGTGTTATGTGAATGTTGGATATGTGGTTTTGTGTATGTATGGTGATATGTAAATATGTGTTGTGTGCATGACTGTACATTTGGTGATGTGTTCATGTGGTACTGGGTACATGTTGTACATGTGGTGTTGTGTGCACATGGCATCATGTACATGTCATGCATGTGGCATTGTGTACATGTGGAGTCATGTACATGTGCTTGTGGTCCTGTGTACAACTGGTGTAGTGTACATTTGGCGTTGTGTACATGTTGTGCAGGTGGTGTCATGTACATGTGATGTTGTGCACACGTTGCACAAGTAGTGTTGTGTACAGGTGGTATTGTGTACATTTTTTTCATATGGTACTGGTATACATGTGGTATTGTGTGCATGTTGTATATGTTGTGTTGTAGGCATGTGATACTACATATGTGAATTTTGTATTCATGGGATCATGACATGTGTATTCGTTGTGTTGTAATTTGTGTACATATATCTATGTGTTGTATGTCATTGTAAGCGTATGTACTATGTTGTATTGTACACCGGGTATAAGTAAATGTGTTTTGATGTATATCAAGTGTAGGTGCACACTATGTGTATGTGTACGTGATTGAAGAGAAGCAAAGGCATTGCATCTTTGTTGGGTGTGGAAACCATTCCGATGTGTGTACAAAAGAACAAAGGCATATGTAAGGACTGGTGAAGGATAAGTATCATTATGTTACTTTATCTTTATTATGCATGTGATCTATTATTCTAACTTATGATGGTTACTTTTGATTTATGATTATGGTTTATGATGATTTCATACGATTCATGATTTTTATTTATGATGGTTGCGTTTTAAACTAATCATATGTGATATGTTTATTCATGATGATTTGGTCAAAGATATTATTTGACTTGTTGTGACAAAAATTTAACAGGATTTCAAGTGTACCTTATTGACAAGCTACCAATGAGGTATGATTTGAGTTTATTCAATTTTTTTTTTTAGTATAATGGGATTATGTTCTTGGTACAGTAAAGCATGGAAATTCCTGGTTGGATGGTTGAAACCGATTGCAAGAATTAGTAGTAACATCAAAAGGAATTGAAACAGACAACAATATGTTGGTAAATAAATTCAAGAGCAGTGCCATTATGGGACACTGGTACCGAATAGTGTCCATTGATTTCCATGAGCATGTTATGACCTGTATGATGGTTTTGAGGCAAGGATATTCCTTGGTTTTGAGGCAGGTATATGGCTTGGTTTTTGTATCTTCCGATGCGAGGAAGCCTTTCCAAGGGATGGATCATCCGGGATAGGGGATGTCGGGGAAATTGGAAGGTGAGTGACTGCATGGAAGGGGATGACCAAATTGCTCGAGGTATTGTGTAGCGCAGATGAGAAGGATGAGGATGGATCTATTTTGGTCATTAGCATTGATAGATGGAATTAGATGAACATTAGGAGTGCACCCTGGAACAATGAGTTGGTAACTACTCACTGAGGGTACAATAGCATAAGATTTTAGTGCAGGACATTGGATGCAGCTTTGGCTCAGACAATGGATTATGGACTTCCTCTGAAGGGGGTGAATACTAGTATTACTTTGAGGGTGGAGGTGTGATCTTCTAGATTCCATTTTTGTTGATACGAGCATCATATCCTTTTATTTTTTGGTTGATAAAATTTTCATATGTGTATATTATTGTAAATTTTGTAATGATTTGTGTTATAAGTCTCCAGTAAAAAATATGCTTGTCATGTTTTTAGTAGTGGTCATTGTAAATACTGCAACGAGTTGTGTTATAAAGCTCCATGGGAAGTGTTTTTTGTTTTCAGTAGTCTTGATGGTTTGTAGGTGTTATTGAACATTGAGGATGGTGTTCCCCAAAAGGGGAGGGTTATATAATATACCTGAGCTAAATGTTCATGTAATAAAATTTAATAAAGGCAAAAATAAGACCGTGGGAAAGGGATACTTATTCCAAGTTGAATTTTGGGCAAAGATATCCTAGTGGGAATCACTGGATATGTGTTTATGGAAAAGGGAAATTGGAAAAGGAAATGGAAAAAGATTTGGAAAGGAATGAGGCTTTAATTGGAATTTTATTTATGAAAATAATGGAAAATGGGATAAAAGGGAGGTAAAAGGTCACAGGTTTCATGTGAGGAGGAAATTGAAGAAAAATAATGGAAAATGAAGAAAATAGAGGCCTCATTGATAAAAAGGATTTCGAGGATAAATTGTGTTAGTGTTAGTATGTACAACCTATCACCAGTGATCAAATGGGCTCTTATCATGTTTATTTAGGGTCTCAAAGTCAATTTTTTGTCATTTCATTAGGTCTTCAAATAAAAATTTGGTCATTGGATAGTATGTTTAGGACTATTTCCACTCCTTTCAAAAATTTCACATGTTGGTCCTTGTCATCACTCAAATGAGTGTATCATAATTGCAAGGTCATCATTATCAATTTAGTCATCACCATCATGATTTCATTCAGTTCAGTGTCTCCATTAGGTCATTAGGGTTTCAAGGTCACCAAATCTTTCATTCCATGCATAAAATATGGCAATGGAGTGGTAATAGGTAAATTTTTTCAATAAATTTTGATTTCAAATATAATTCATTTTTCAATATGTAATAAGTTCATCATGTTTCTAAAGTTGCAAATAAAGTGTCAAAGTTATAAGTTTACAAAGAAAAGTGAAAAAGACATGTAGTGGGCCATCCGACTACCATGAAAAAAGTGACCATCACAAGCTATAAAAGGTCAATTAAAGCTCATTTTTTCATTAAACTCATTGAAGAAGAGCTCTCATCCATCACCAAAGTGAAATTTCAGCAGTTTCAAGTTAAAAACACTCCAAATTTGGTTCCCAAAGCATCCACGTTGCGCTTTCTGCCCTCCACGCTACGCTTTCTTCAGAATGTTGTGTTTTCTCTCCTGGAGGCAACAAACCAAGTTCTATAGGATTATAAAGGATGTCAAAACATCTAGCATCAGTGGAAAATTAAGTTCCACCTTTGAAAACCCCTCCTTGTAGCTCAATTTCATTTTTTATTTGAAAACCCTCCATTGGCCTCTACAATGTGTTTTAGTGGCTAGCCATGTTTTTCAAGTTTTTCAAGATAAATTCACTCTCCCCTAGACTTTTTTACCTTCCTCACACTCTTAACCATACTCCATAGCCTTCACATCCCCTCATTCCCATTTCCTAGCCCCCAAACCCTAAACCCTGGCCCAATTCTGTAAATTTGGGAAGTTTTCCTAGATAGGACTGTGTTAAAATTTTATAGCTCATTTCCCTCACTAATTTCACTTAATTTCACTTCCTATACCTCCCTAAAATCCCTTCCCATCTCCATAAATTTTCCTACTCTCATCTCCCTTCCCTAACTTCTTCATCCTATCCATTTTCTCCCTTCCCCTGTTTTGTGATATTAGGGTTTTCCCCCTTGAAAAAAAAAAAATGGAGGAGAATAAATATTATAAAAAAGGAGGCCAGGTGATAAACCATGAGCCTTTAACCACTCTTGAAATGATGTCTACACTACTGTCCAAGCATTATTTTCAAGTATTAGGGTGTTTTCCTTTTTCGTGAACTAGTTGAGAAGGTCAAATACAATGCCACTTTGACCAAGTTGTTTTCTACTCAACTCGAAAGGGACCAAGTAACAATTGTAGGGGTTAATTTCACTATATCAATTGATGTAGTAGCTGAGGCCACAAGCATACCTAATCATGGTGAAAAATGGTTTAAGAACCAATAAATAGCCCTTCAAAATTATCAGCCCTGTTGGTTCCCATGTTTTGGCCAGACTGGCAGGACCAAAAGATGAGACAACATCAGAACCACTTTCAGACCTCAAGATCTAGCCCTCCTGGGCCCAGAGAGGGATCTCTCTATGTTAGTAAAGGTTTTATGTCTTTGAAGCTCAAAAGTTAAGATATTAGGCTAGTTTTAGGCACGGGGTTTGTTTGTTTGATTTTTGTTTGGTTGTTAGGAATCGGAAAAGAAGTTTTCAGTATAAGACAAGGTTGTATAAAGAGGATTCTAGACAAAGGAGGAGAAATTTTAGAGAGCACTCAGGACCATTGGGAAATGGAGTCAGGAAAGGGTTTACTTGCTATTCAATATGCAGGTTTTCAGTTGGGCTAGTCATCTAAAGCATTGGATCTTAAAGATGATAGTGGGGCTTGGAAATACAAGAGAGAAGGTGAAAGCAAGGAAACCTCCAAGGTGACCTTTCAGGAATTAGATCTAGGGACAGGACATGCTGTTGGACAACCTGTGATGCAAGACCTAAAAGGTTAACTCTTCAAACAAGGAAACATTAAATATTTAGAACACAAGTTGAAAACCTGAGATCAGAGAGAGACTTCGAACTCTCAATGCTTTGGTATCCAGCTTAAGGGAACTTAGAAAGGTTTAATTAATTGAAAAGGACCTTGGTGAGATAGAGACAGAGTTATAAACTCCCAGTATCCCAATTCATTCAATTACTGCCTAACAAGAACATCTAAGGAACAAATTTCATTAATTCACACATCAGCTAGTAGTATATATTTGACCACTACACTGGTTAAATTAAATTAAAATCAATCCTCAGATAACACATACAACAAAAAACATTGAAGGCAGGGAGAGCAGAAACATAGGGTACCTAACAAGGGTAAATCCTATGCTAGATTTCTGATGTGAGCCAGAAGAACTGAAATATGATGATCTACAAAGGAAAATCAAGACAAAGTAAGAAAAACATCACCGCTGCTTTAAATCAGGATCCAAAGAAATGTGCTTGCCATATTAAAGAGCAACACCAGTCATGTATAACATTTCCAAATGGCTTGATATTTAGTCTGAAAACATCTTCCTTAACCTATCTTACAACTTTACAAAGAGAACATGTCTCAAGAGAAACAGCTTGTCGTTCATAGATATCCGATCAACAACCTTTACAATGTTTTCTCATGAGTTTTTATATCATAAAGAGAGGCAGAGGAGTTATATGAAACACTAAATGACACATTAAACAGAGTAGGAGCAGTGGGTCGAAACCCATTCTATTTTAATGTCTATGCATTGAACTTCTGTACTCTTTGGGTGAAAGAGTGGTCTTCGACATGCTGCGATTTACTCCAGGTATGTCCTTGATGTGTTCTCGGCTGCAGTACTTGCGATACTCTAGTGAATTAAACAAAAGGTAGAACAATGATTCTGGGGTCTACCATACTGTGTAACCAATGCTTCTGGTAGCACCAGGACAGTTTTCAGGGCAGAGATCTCCTCTGGAACATGGTATAGAATGAAAACAGTATGGAAATTTCGTCCTTTCATGGGAAAGAACGTTCTGCTGATGGTGACACTGGTGTATCGTTTTCGGTGTCCTAGGCCCTATCGAGACCTCTGTGTTAGTCTCTAGGTATTCAATCTGGTACATTGCCTTTCAATTACTGAAATAAGGCTGCAAAAATCTCTGATTATCGGCCTTAAATTCTCTGATCTTTCATTGATACTCTTTGCTACTCCAGTACGGTCCCTGTCTATGAAATTTGAGCTTTAATGGCGCTGGAGAGGTTTTGCAGAGTTGAACTCTGTCCACTAGATGGAGAATCATGTTCTAACACCTTCCCAGGCTCCTTTCTGTAAAATCAATCTCTGAACCCAAATTTTCTGTGCTTTGTGCCACTAAAACAGTGACCATGAATCATGGTGTTTTCCGCCTGGCTGTAACCCTGTAAAACACACAAAATCGTTAAGAAATCCATGCTGGAGGGGGATGGATGCAGTGGAAATCTTGTGGAATGGTGGTGCAGCATGGTGGAAACAGTGGGTACGAATTCAATATGGTGGAAAAAAGCAGTGAAATGGACCAATTATAGACCAGGGGTGGCAGAGGACACGTGATGAAGGCCTAGAGGACAGGTGGCGCAATACCAAGAAAATGGGGAAAATGCGATGAAAATGGGTGACGTGGAGTACTGGCGGTGGGACCCAGTCAAAGGCGAGGCGAGGATTTGATCCGGACCGTCCGATCTCAGGAGGAGATTGCTATAGGGTAAAATGCTTGGGTTGTTGGTTATCATATATCCCTCTCAGGGCTTTCCGGTGCCCGAGGTAGACAGTAAGATTAGCTGTACAGTTCACAAAGATGGCATATACATGTTCATATTAACTTAAAACCACTTGATGGAAAAAGACAGAAGATTACCTCTTTCATGATATTGGAGTCCTTTAGAGAGCACTAGGTATAAAAGCAGTGTTTCTCCTTCACCAGCTCCAAATCTAGGTCCTGCAATTAATTAAATCACCCGTGTAATTTCTAACATAACATGCATTTCCTATCAATTAATTCAATATATAACAAACATTTAAAATGTGCACATCTAAGCCATTAATCTCATGCTATATAAGTGATTAAATATTAATGAAAATATCAACGCATAGAATGGACAAAACAGATACAGTTCTATTGATTTATAAAAAAAAGGAGGATTACAACCGTCGGTTGCACCAATCCCTCCTCAGCCTTCCAATCTCTCTATCTCTCAAAGTGGTGATGTCTTGATCAGTAAGTTCTCAATAAACCTCTTTGACCTTTGACCTTCACACTACAACAATGATCTCTACTTCACAAGTATTCGAAAACTTGACAATCCTTTGACCTTGAACCAAGAGCCTTCAACTCCATTTTATAGGATATGGAGAGAGAAATCATTGCCCTTCTCTTTCCACCAGTTCTTGAATAAAAAAAACCAAGATATTTCCTCAACCTCCATGCTTTTGCCTCTTTTGAGAGTTCATTTATTTATGGTAATTCCCAATAAGAGTTAGTTCTTTGTAGTTTCCTTTTTTGTACTAACTCTCTTGTGAGAAAAAGCTGGAGATTCGAATCATCCTCCGCGGGTTTTTCCCATTTAAAAATTAAAACATGGGTAATGTTGCCCTCTAGTGTAAACACAACATTTCCCTAGCCACTAACGCGGCCCATTCACTGATCAACTGCATTATAATGCTCTTGTGTTATTATAGAGAGGTGTTACCTTGGCAGAAATAGGTTTAATTTAGGTCTTTGTATTCCTTCCATATTTGTCTTCTCCTCTGAGCTGATGAGGAGGTATTTTGACCTGTAACAAATGCCCCCTAAAGTGTGAGGTCAGAGACGAAGACGATGGTCGAAATACTTTACAAAGTGTGTAGCAGAGATAAAGAGATTGAAAGACTGAGGAAAACCTAAAACAACAACATATGTTAGAAAATATAGTATCTGCCTTGAGTCGGGCATTCCGATGCTCAGTAGCTTAAACAACACGATTTCTCTAGAATAGAGATATGAAGAATCTGTCCACCAATGAGAAAAATGTGGAAGTGTCTGTCATAACAGGATCAGGCTGAAGAAGCTGTCTCCATAAACAATATCACAACTTGGGGAAGGGAACACAACTTTAATGATGTAACCTTTTCCCCAAGGTATTGACCGCCAATTCACTTAAATTGCATATTTCTCGGCATGTGAATGAAAGAGATGTCGTCGAACATGTGAGAAATCGTCTGATTACCAGTCGATAATGAAAATTGTTAACAAACGTGAAGGTGGCCACCGATAATGATGATGGTCCCTCAGATGCACAGTACAATCTAGCAAGTGTGAATAAAATGAGTTGAAGCTGAAAACTCGTAGAATCATTCGACCAAGAGCCAATGATGAAGACTCCTGATCAAACACAAGACTACCTGCCACTGATGTCTGCAAGTATCTGGGTACTGATGGGTTTCTGGATCAACTTCCTAGATAAGATGCTGAAGTCGATAGGAAGAGATCTGTTGAAAGGTAGGCACTGAGGCGTCCTACATTAGTCAACATGAAACATAAACCAACTGATTTTGTTTATGATTGAGATAATGAAGAGTAAATGGGGATTTCGAACGACAAATAATTTCTGGCATAATGAGCGGTTTGGCTGATAACAGGAGCAGTAGATAACGAGATCTTCTTGAACAATAGAAGGCACTGTAACAGGGTACTAGATAGCTGAGGCTTAATGAACACCAAAGAGTGTGTTAGGATTTTACCGGTGTAGGGACACTGGGAAATGAAGGCTAATACTCATAGATGGTAGGGTTCGTCTAACTACGAAAGAGTTTTCTAGGAAGTGCCATGTTCAAGAATTTTGCTGCCAAATCGACCTTTTTGAAATGTAACATAGGTAGTATCCATTTTGTCCAAATTTTTCCCCGTATGATTAAGTTTAATGAGTCCAGACGAGTAAACTCGATGAATTTTTCATGTTTAGAGAGTCTGAAAAATATCATAAAAGACAACTCCGTGCCCCATCTGATTAGGTTTAACGAGTCCAAACTAGTAAACTCGGTGAATTTTTCATGTTTAGAGAGTCTGAAAAATATCATAAAAGACAACTCCGTGCCCCGTCTGATTAGGGTTAACGAGTCCAGACGAGAAAACTCGGTGAATTTTTCATGTTTAGAGAGTCTGAAAAATATTGTAAAAGACGACTCCATTAGGGTACCTTTGTCATGTCTTGATAACCGAGCATGGCAAAGGGATAATAGTAAGCCCAAAATAGTTCATTTTCCGTGAGTTAGTCCATCCAAGCTGGAAAAGTGAGAAATCTATGTTTGATGGATGTCTACCTCATTTTTTTATGAGTACAAGGAGACGAAGTAAACTCAATACTCTTTGTGAAATTTTAACGATTCCAACAAAGAAAAACTCGGTGCTCTCCGTGAAATTTTAACGAGTCACGCGGAGAAAAATCGGTTACTTTTTCAGTTTAAAGAGCTTTGAAAAAGAGGAAAAGAATGGTTCCCTATTCTCTGTCGTGGTAGTTTAAAGAGCCCGACAAAGTCAACTCAGGGTTTTTTCAATTTTATGAGTGAGAAAAAGGTTCCTAAAAAGAAAGATCAGTGCGTCTTCATAATTTTAACGAGCCTGAAGACGAGAACTCTAGGTTTTTCAGATTAATGAGCAAGAAAAAGACCATAAAAAGAACGCTCGATATCAACTTCGCATAAGTTTAATGAGTCCAAAGAAGGGAACTCGAGGTTTTTCGGATTAACGAGCAAGAAAAATACCGTAAAAAGAACGCTCGATATCAACTTCATATAATTTTAACGAGTCCGAAGAAGGGAACTCGAGGTTTTTTGGATTAATGAGCAAGAAAAATACCGTAAAAATAACGCTCGAAGCTTCTTCGTGTAAGTTTAACGAGCCCGAAGAAGAGAACTCGAGGTTTTTCGGATTAACGAGCAAGAAAAATACCGTAAAAAGAATGCTCGAAATTTCTTGATCTCTTTCTCGTCAATAAAAGGGTCTATGACGGGAATTTTCTTGTAAGACCAAGCAAACACATCGCGAAATTCCTTGAAAAGGGATGTGAAGCACACAATTTCCTCAGGATTGCAATCTGCTCCAATTTGAATATTTTCCACGATACCTGTTTTGACCGAGATATCAATGAGAATTGTCTTAGAAATATTACCCATGTTCCCTTCTGAATCGATCGGTTGAACAGTCGTGTAAGCAGAGGGAACCATCTCAGGTTGGTCAAAAGATGGGATTTCAGTTTTTATCGCCTCCGAGTCAATCATCGAAGTGTGATGGTGAAACTCTCCCCAAGTTCGTTCTTCTAGAGACATGATCTCTCAAATAGCTTCATTTGTAGGCAAGACTTCATTGAGGAGATCCTTAGAGAGAACTTTTATGGGTGGGAGGTTTGTACCGTTGGTCGAAACCATAGCAGTGGAGGGTTCAGATGTGATTTGGATGGCTTGGTAAGCCATCTCGGCTAGTGAGAGCGGCATCTGATCTCCGCAGGAATCAATATCTAAAGGTGCCGGGATGATCCATGGGTCGATAGAGCCATCCAAAGTGGTGGATATCATTGCAACTGTGTTTGGGATCTGTGGCAGCGGGAGAGGAAAACAACCCAGTAGGGAAGATGCCTTCAGAAGACTGGTACCGATACTGACGTAAGAGTCGGAGAAAGCCTCTAATAGGGGGTATAGTGCTGCCCAGCGTGTAGGAATGACGGCGGTGCGAGAAGGATGGCGGTCACTGTGACTATTTTCCCATCCAATGGAAATAGGACGAGTCAGAAGACCGAAGAAACAATGGCATCCATGGCATAAGACCAACTTCGACCGAGCAATAGATTATAGTCGAGATGACGATCTACGACTTCATTAGGGGAATTTTGAGGTCAAAAATGGGCCTCCTAAGGAAATTTTAAAATAATAGTGGAAAAAATCAAATAAGATTTGATGACATCATCAAATTTTAGAGGGAAAAATGGAAAAACTACTTTTTCAACTCATATTTTCAACTTATCTCCCAAAGTTTTTACTCAAATTTCGAGCGGGAGTACTCGTTGGATGCAAAATTTAATTCCCCATCCAAGGAGTACTCATGTTGCATACATTCGATGGGTCCTACTACATGAAAAATGACAAATACATAAAAAAACGTGATTACAATCATGTTTTTTATGTATTTCTCATTTTTCGTGTAGTAGAGTTCATCGAAAGTATGCAACATGGGTACTCCTTGGATGAGGAATTAAATTTCACATCCAACGAGTACTCCCACTCGAAATTTGAGTAAAAATTTTGGGAGATAAGTTGAAAATACGAGTTGAAAAAGTAGTTTTATTATTTTATTATTTTTTAATATTTTTACCCTTTTATTTAAAAAATGGTGAATCATCCCCCATGGTTGACATCATCATCTTGAATCCTATTGGTTGTTATAAAGTTTATTTTTTTTGTACATTTTTCTTATGAGGCCCATTTTAGACCTCAAAATTCCCCTAATGCAACGTCCATGGTTACCATTTTCCCACTCAGAGTGATGGGAAAGCTAGCAAGGTATCCTTTTGGGAGGAACTTGTGGCCATCGAAAGCTTTGAGGGAATTCGACGGTGGTGTTAAAGTAGGAGAACCTAAAGTGAGCCAGCAAACTTGTGACATAACACAGGTCGAAGCACCTTCGTCTATGACAATGCGATGGATTGGTCTCCCTTTCGACACAACCTGCACCTGGAATGCGAGTTGGTGTGAGAGGCGAGGTTTAGACTTTTCCATATCAAAGATAGCTAGCATGGAATCCTGGGGGTCTATTCCACCAATGGACGAAAGCAAGGCTTTCCTTTGTGCTGGACAGGTTTGTAATACTTCGAGAGTAGACATAGCTGACGGTGCCTGCGCCAAATCTTCTACAATGTTGTAGTTTTGGGTTGAACGTGCAAAGGTGTTATGAGTCGTGCGTCGAAGTGTCCCTTTGGGGGGACGAATCATGGGGTCAGTAGTAGGTCATTCGATATGAAAATTGTTGGGCGGCGGTGGATTTGAACTAGTACCAGGTTCTTGAGCAACTATGGTAGGATTTCCATAAAGCTTGGCTCGAGTTTGAAGTTCAACACTCTCAATGCCATAAATGGCGGATGGTCCTTCGCCGAAAGGATGTGAACCACCATTTCCCCGTTGATGGAGTTGTGGCGGATTGTCAACCATGTGTTGATGTTGCTGCTGCTGATTAGGGAAAGGATTATGAAGAACTATAGGTGTTCGCCCAAAATCCTTGTTGGCAATAAAATCAATGCATTCCTGCAGCCGGGGACATTTGTATGTCAAGTGGTCCTCCGCACAGATCTTGCAAGGAAATTTCATGGGTTTATCCTTCCCTTTGTCATTTTTGGCAGCGTTTTTCTAATTAGGGTTATTCTGATTATCCGACTGCTCTTCCGAAGAAGATGTATTTTTCTTGTTCTTATTATTTTTCCCGCTAGGTTTTTGTGAGGTTTGCACAGAATTCACCTCAGCGGTAGGAAGAGTAGTCATTTGGTGAGGGGCGGTGGCAGTCGAATATGCCTGGGAGGCTTGCCCCGAGACTGTTTTGTGGCCACATCGGAGATTGTGCCAACAAGACCATCAGCATGTGCTTCGGTTTTCTGAGTGGCCGGAGGATTTGGGTTACCAGGGGCATGTGGGAGTAGATTGTATAGCATGCCAGATTGTGAATAGATTAAATCCAAATGCTAGGCACGACGAATGCACTGATCTTATGTAACCTCACCAGAAAGGCCAATGTCTTTAGAGATGTGGGGTAAAAGAGACTTACAAAACCAATTGGCTAAGAGATGATCCGGGATTGGCACTTTGACTAGCCTCCTCCTACGTCTCCATTCATGAATGTGATCAGAGATGTGGGTGGCGGTGTCTTGGCATAGTGAGGTTAACAGTTCCATACCGGTTTCAAATCTAATTGGTAATTGGAAGTTCTTTAGAAACTCCGTCGCTAAAGCGCAAAAAGTATTGATGGTGGCGCGTGGTAATTTGATGTACCACTTGGCAGCATTGCCTGTAAGGGTGTGGGGAAATAGTCGAAGCCAGACACTATTATCCACCATGGAATTGGATATAGACCATAGATGAAATGTAGTGATGTGTGCGGCTGGGTTGTCCCCTTGTTTCCCATTGAACTTCGGGATGTCGGAAGGAATCTTATGTGGTACTAGAGGCCAGAGCGGGTTGTGATTGATGGGGTCGTTAGTCAGTTTATGGATATTAGGGATGTCCAAAGCTGCCAAAAATGGCAATTGTGGATTTTCCCCCGAATCTAACCAAGGCAGTATGGGCTGACTAATTATACCATAGGGTCCACCCATCAATGTGTTACCAGGAGGATAAGTAGGACTTTGATAAAAATTTCCTATAGGTGGAGGAGTAGGGACATACTGTTGTTGTCCATAGGGCATATTGTATTGCGGGGCAAATGGTTGGTTTCCCCCAACATAAAAGTTCCCTCCCACTCTAGATGGAGGTTGGGGTTGGTTAGTCCAAATGGATGCAATAGAGTTTCCAAGAGGCATGCTACTACTTGCATAATTTGGCAACGACATAGACCCTACACCTATATTTGAACCACTTAAGGGAAAAGTATTGACAATAGGTTGTCCTATTTGTCCTAAGGTTTACAGGGGAAGTGAAATGTTTCCTGCTACCTGTGTGTTGGTGACACTGCCCCTTGGTATAGTGGCCAAGGGGTTTGAACTCAACAGAGGGTTCCAACCGAAAGGGTTGCTAAAAGGCACCGAAGTAGTCATACTCGTGGGAGGAGCTACCGTGGGTCCAAACGTGGTCACGGTAGGAGTAGATGCCGAAGGATTCGGCGAGCTACTGACAGTTGTGATGACTGTAGGGTTGGGATTAGGTATATGTTGACTACTAGGGTTACCAAGTGATGGCATATAACTGACCACCGACGGGGAGGATGGTGGCGAACCTAGGATGGTTTCCATTGGCATCGACCCTATGGATGCTGGTGGTGAAAAGGATGTTTGTGCGGCCGAAGACATATCTTGGCATGGTGGAATCTGAATTATCACAGGCCCCAACGGATCAGTGAGTAGAGGATTGTAATGAGGTACAACCCCTTCCGTGAAAGGGTCCTCCGGAAATTCCGGATGATATGAGGCTATGTGAAGATCAAAATTAGTCAGTGGAGACTGCTCTTCCATAGAAGGCACGGGCTCACCAAGGTTCAGTTCTTCCTCAATGGTTAGAGGAGGTAGACCTTGCTGTCGTCGAGACAGACGGTGTGGGTCGGAGGATGCCACGATGACCTGTTTATTTTTTTTTAACAATTTTTAATGAATTGTGATGTATTATAAAGTCTCAATGACAGTAACCACACACCTAAAAAAGAAAAAAGTACTCTCTAAAATCAATCAGCAAGCAACCAAAATAGGGTGCCCTGTCTGATTACTACCGTTTGCTGGTGATGAAATCCAGTATCACAATAGTATACAGAGAGGGTTGGTTGAAAGTACAGTTACGGTCACTCTAGAGCTTCGCCCGAACCTCAGACAATAGGTGTAAGCACTCTCGTGAAGATGAGTACCCTCCTAAAGACCAAAGACAGAGTGGGTCCGTCTGTTTCAGGTACCCGGACAACCCGTCCTAGTCACCTTGTGTAAGTCCCTAAAAAGTATGGCCACTAGAGATACCTCAAATCACAGACATCATCAGGGGGGTCCACAGTCAAGGACAATATGCTATATGGGCAGAATACCTAGATCCCAGATCTAGTTTCGACATCCCCGAAGGGAACCCCAATATATAACACACCCACCGGATGTAGTCGAAGGCGGGCTACCTTCTTGTGCACCCAAGTGTTGTCTCGTACTGAGCTCCGGTAAAGGAACGGTCCCGATAATATGAGTGCAGTAGGATTTCGCTCATTAATGACTCTAGTTTCAAGTTTTGAGATCTTGAGTGATTTTATCACTTTTCCTAACCAAAGATCCTAGCCTGAAATATTGTTTTTGTGAGCTCAAAAAGAGTAATGTGATTGATTTTATTATCGCTTGATTCTTAGTGTACTTGATTATTAGTCTTGCAGAGGGGGAGTGGACGTATGAAATGTAATGAGACTCTGGCTCAAGAAACCATACAAAAAATGCTCTAAATATTCAATTCGATGAAGAGTATTTCTACAAGGAGAGGTTTCTTTTCAACATTCATGCACTAACATTCAAATAACGCAGTTCAACTTTAAAGATATTCATACTTCTATCTACCTCTTCTTAACAGTCTATGAACTAAAAATTTTAGAATTAACTCAGCTAAATGAAGAAAAAAACTAAAAAAAAAATTATTCTCTAAAAAGTAAATGCTTTTGACACTAACTTTTCAAACAAGAGAAAACAAACAAAAATTCCAACTTAGTAAACAAGCACAGGGATTCAGTCAAGGAGATATACTGATGGCCAAAAACTCTGCAGCTAAAACACAATCACAACAGTGAACATCACGTTTTGGCTGAGTAATGCATTGTATCTGAGTAAAGACAGCGTTAATCCAGAGACTAACGCACTGTATTTAAGCAGATCCCGCATTATAACGCACTGGAAAACCTACAGGGGTAGCGTTAGCCAGGGTAAAGTTCTTCAGATGGTCAAACAGAAATAGGATTGAACTCTGCGAGCTTTTGAAATGTCTACTGGGCATAAATACTGGTCGGAAGGATCTGTGAACAGAGGAGAGAAGAAAGGAGGAAAGAAATAGTCCGAAAACTATGGGGAGACTCCCCAACAGAGTCGCCAATTCTGCTATAGGGTAAAATGTTTGGGTTGTTGGTTATCGTATATCCCTCTTAGGGCTTTCCGATGCCCAAGGCAGACAATAAGATTAGTTTTACAGTTCACAAAGATGGCATATACATGTTCATATTAACTTAAAACCACTTGATGGAAAAAGATAGAAGATTACCTCTTTAATGATCTTGGAGTCCTTTGGAGAGCACTAGGTAGCGAAGCAACGTTTCTCCTTCACCAGCTCCAAATATAGGTCCTGCAATCAATTAAAGCACCTTGTAATTTCTAACATAACATGCATTTCCTATCAATTAAGTCAATATATAAAAAACATTTAAAATGTGCAAATATAAGCCATTCATCTCATGCTATATAAGTGATTAAATATTAACGACAATATCAATGCATAGAATGGAAAAAATAGATACAGTTCTATTGATTTATAAAAAAAGGGAGGATTACAACCGTCGGTTGCACCAAGCCCTCCTCAGCCTTCCAATCTCTCTATCTCTCAAAGTGGTGATGTCTTGATCAAAAAGTTCTCAATGAACCTCTTTGACCTTTTACCTTCACAATACAACAATGATCTCTACTTCACAAGTATTCGAAAACTTGACAAACCTTCGACCTTGAACCAAGAGCCTTCAACTCCATTTTATAGGAGATGGAGAGAGCAATCATTGCCCTTCTCTTTCCACCAGTTCTTGAATGGAAAAAAGAAATATGTTTCCTCAACCTCCATGCTTTTGCCTCTTTTGAGAGTTCAGTTGTTTATGGCAATGCCCAATAAGAGTTAGTTCTTTGCAGTTTTCTTTTTTGTACTGACTCTCTTGTGAGAAAAAGCTGGAGATTCAAATCATTCTCCGCAGGTTTTTCCCGTTTCAAACTTAAAACATGGGTAACACTGCCCTCTAGTGTAAATAGAGCGTTTCCCTAGCCACTAACGTGGCCCATTCACTAATCAGTTGCGTTATAACGCTCTTGTGTTGTTATAGAGGCGTTACCTTGGCAGAAATAGGTTTAATTTAGGTCTTTGTATTCCTTCCATATTTGTCTTCTCCTCTGAGCAGATGAGGAGGTATTTTGACCTGTAACAGAGATCGACGGCTGCAAGCACATCAAAGGGAGACTGATGGTGGGTCATGGGTCCTTTTTGCTCTGGTTATCTCCAAAGCATCTTTGGGATGCGATCATCGTCGAATGGCCCACCTCAGATCGGACGGTGCACGCGCATATCGCGTTGGGTCTGCCATTGAACTTTAACGCGCGATGGGGGAAGGTTTGCAAAACAACCCAAAGCCACGTGTTGGCCAGTGGCTTTGATCAATTTCGATCGAAAAAAAACCACCCTCCTTCCCAAAGTGGTGCGATAAAAACCACCGGGTTTGTACAGTGCTATGGCGGGGACCACCGGGGCGTAATGAAATTTGCGAAGACCGTCAGATCCGTATAGATCGACGGTGGGTATTGCACCCGACCATTGATCTGATAAGCGCACTACGGGCTAGCACCTAGTTTAGCACCCGGGTCATGTGGGGAAATGGTTGAGGGGGCTGGCCGAAGGGGGCTAAGCCTGATATATGAAGAATATGGGTTTTTTGTCCTGTTTTCAACGCAATTTAAGGCCAAAAAGGGATAACTATAGAGGGAAAAAGGGGTTATTTGGCCAAACAAAGGGTATCTGTGAGGCTTAGGAGGGATTTGGGATGATTTAGAGGAATTAAGGGAGGGAAAAGGAGAGGAAACAGAGGCTTTTAAATTAGGAACAACAGTGAGGATTTTTTCAAAGGACCGAGGCACAGGGAGGCTTCAAGGATGATGTGTTTTCAAGGGAGATGCATTCCTTGAAGGCTCAACAAACCATTTAGTCCCTTGTTTGCTCGTCAAAAAATTCATAGGGGGCTAACAGTGGCTCCACATGGGGATGGCTTCTTCTTGAAGGAGTCAATAATTCAGAAAATGATCTTTGGTGTAGGCCAGATGCCTGCTGCTTGTAATATCCATTTTATTTCTTGGCCCAACTACCACAAATCATGAAGACATCATATCAGCAATAAAATTCTCCCAAACAACTACCTACCCAGACTATAGTCCTGTCATTTTCTCTTCAGGGTGCATTTGGACTAGCAGACCCTTTACATCATCAATTTTTTACAAACATGAAAGTAAACCTATTCTATTTCTACCCTTATTTCTCCATGAGACCAGAATAAACTATTGGCCTCATATGTTTCTCTACCTAATCTAATATCTACTGGGATTAAACTGTCCAGTAGATTTCTTCTCTACATTCTACAACAAAAATTTAAAAACAGTCAAACTAGGATTAGACAGTCTAGTTTGATGTGGATCCAAGGCATAAAGATAGTTGCACATGGACTGAAAACTTTGCAAAAAACTGAAAACAAAATCTAGAAGGCTTGAAATCTGAAACTTTGAAGCATCCTTCCTTTCTTTGTGACTCAAGTTTTGAGCTTATTAGAGTCACTCGTTGCATTTTAGAGGTTCATATTTTGAGCGTGTCTGAACCTTCCTTTCTCTCTGTTTTTTGAAACATTTTCTCTTTTTCTTGAAAACATAACACAGCAATGGTATTTACAATGGAAATGGAAACTGGAAATTGGGAATCAAAAGTAGTAATGTTTGAGCATCCTGCCATTGATAGGATCCCCAAAAAGCTCTGTACCATCTAGATCTTGCAGAAAAAAGGCATTCGTCCCAATAGTGGCCTAGATGATGTATGGGCCCTGCCACAAACTGTCAAACTTGCCATTCTTTCCTTTGTCCTCTTTCCTTGAGTCCCACTTCAGAACTTTATCTTCAATTTTGAAGTCAGAAGCTTTGGTTCTCTTGTCAAACAACTTCTTTATATTTTCCTGAACTTTCAAAGCTCTATTATAGACTTCTTCCCCTGTTTGTTGGAGATGAATTTTTTGGTTTATCCTTCTCACCATGCTGTCTTCTTCTGTCTGAATCTCTTGGACAAGTTTAATCACTGGTACCCCAAGGCTGGTAGGAAACACTACTTCTGTTCCATAGACAAGCTGATACGGTGACATGCCAATGGATTTCTTCGTAGTGAGCCTGTCAGCCCACAAAGCATGCACTAACTTGTTATGCCATGACTTCTTATTCTCTTCAATCATTTTTTTGATAATGGTCACTAAGCTCTTGTTTGATGATTCAGCTAAACCATTACCTTGTGGGTAATAGGCAGTTGAATTACCGAGTGCTATTTGATACCTGTGACAAAAATCAATCATTTTCTTGGATCCAAAAGCAGCAACGTTATCAGTGATTATTTTTCTTGGGCAGCCAAAGCTAGAGAGGATGTGGTCTTATAGGAACTTAATGATGACAAAATCTGTGACATTCCTAGAAGGTATGGCCTCTATCCATTTAGTGAAGTAGTCTGTGGTTGTTAAGATCCACTTGTGTTGTGCAGAAGAATCGAGGTGTATTTCTCCTATGAAAACTAGGCCCCATTGCATAAATGGACCTTCAACGATGATGGGTTGTAGAGGTAGAGGTAGGAGCTTTCTTTTTCCTTCAAAAATCTAGCATTTATGGCAAGAAATTATCATCTTATGGATTTCATTGAAAAGTGTAGGCCAATAATATCCAGCTATGAGTATTTTGTTAGCAGTGGCTTTCTAGTTCAAGTGGCCTCCACACTCTCCTGCGTGGAAATCCTGTTTAATCTTCTCTGCTTCAGTTTCAGGCAAACATTTAAGAAATAAGCCATTTTTATTTGTCCAGTATAGGCATTCATTCAATATTCAATAGTTTCTAGCTTTTAGCTTTAGGAATCTAGCCTTGGTATTTGATAGTTTATGGGGGGCATTGAGGTTTGTGAGCACATACAGAATGTCAGAATACCAAGGAGATCTCTGAAACTTCTCCTCAACAGTGGGATCAGGAAATCCTTCCTGCTCTTCCAAGGCATCTACCATGTTTATGTCAAGGGCTTGTAAATTTGATTCAGCCATTAGTTGAGCTAGGCCCTAACCTTTGATCAGTTTTGTGGGTTTTATCTCAAGGTCGTACTCTAATATTACAACAATCCATTTGCCCCTCTTCCTATCTGGGTCTTGGGACAAGATGTGTTTAACCACCATGTTTGGAACGTAGGTTATGATGTGGGAATGTAGTATGTACACCCTAAAGTCTTTCAAGGCCTTCACCAAGGCATAGGCATATTTTTCCATTATGTTATATTTCAAGGGTGCATCCCTCAGAGCTTTGCTGAAGAAAGAAATAGGCTGTTCCATTCCCTCTAGATTTTTCTGTAGCAGAACTGCAGCTATTGTATGCTCGGAGGCAAATGAAAAGATCAGGAAATATTTTGAGAAATCAGGGCTAATTAGGATAGTAGCCTGAGTGAGTGCAAGTTTAACTGATTAAAAATATTTTTTAGCCTCGATAGTCCATTTAACTCCTACACCTTTCTTCAACATGTTTGTCATATTCCTGAGGTGTTTAGCTAAGTTGGGAATAAACCTCCTTAGGAATTTGATTTTCCCAATAAAGGACTATAACTCTTTGATGTTTCTCGGGTGCGTGATCTGTAGTATTCCCTCAACTCTCTGTGGGTCTATCCTAATTCCCTTCTCAGATATAATGTGGTCGAGAATCTTACCTTCTTGCAGCCCAAATACAGTCTTTTTAGGATTCAATGATAGACCGAACTTCCTACATTTTTCAAAATCTCTTCTCAGATGTTTTAGGTGTTCCTCATCAGCCTTGGAATAGACTGTCATGTTATCCAGGTAGATGAAAATGAAGTGTCCTATTTCCTCTGAAAATTATATGTCCATTTCTCATTGGAAGGTTGCACCACGTTCATCAGTCCAAAGGGAATTTTTACATACATAAAAGTGCCCCATGGAGTGGTGAAAGCAATCTTGAGTTGGTCTTATGTGAGTACTAGAACATGGTTATAACCTGAAAAACCATCTAATAGGCAGATCCACCTTGAGCCAACTACCTTCTGCAGGATATGTTCCATCTTTGGTAAGGGGTAATTGTCCTTAAGTGAGGCTCTGTTAAGGTTCCTGAAATCTATGCATAGTCTGATCTCAGCTGTTTTCTTTCTCATAGCTACAAGGTTTGAGACACAATCAGAGAACCTCACAGGAACTATTATGCCTGCCTCATACATTTTTTAAATCTCTTTTTCAACTGCAGGCAATTGTTTTGGGTTAATCCTACGAAGTTTCTGTTTGAGGGGTTTCTGATTTTCTCTCAAAGGTATTTTGTGATGTATAACATTTGTGTCGTAGGCTTTCAAGTCCTCATAGTTCCAGGCAAACACGTCAATGAATTCTTTGAATAGGTCAATGTATTTATTTTTCCTGTTTGCAGGTAGGGACTTAGCCAACTTAATCATCTTAGGCTTATCCTTAGTGCCTATGTTGCATTCCTCGACATCAGAGTCTGAGTGTTCTATAGTGGGATTTTTCACTACATCATCAAAGTCGAAAAGATCCTCTAAAGGTGCCAGACCTCGGGGTATGTTCTTATCTTTGGCCTTCGGCACCTCTACTTCCTCACTATCTGTGTTTTCACAATCTTCGTTTGGGTTCCCAATCCGTACGTTTAAAGTGTTTATTTCTATGTTACAGGGTGGTTCTTCCTCGTCCGAGGGCTCTTCACTTAGGCAGCTATGATTGTACTTCGATTCTGACTCAGAGAATTCAAACTCGTTCCTGCCTATCAGGAAATCCTCAATCTGCTTATTGCCCTCAAAGACCTGCCAATATTTTTCATTATCCGGCACTGCAAGTTTGAATTTGGTCTGAATGATGATTTTTTGGTCACTGGAGGCTTGTGATATGAACTAGCTATACAGGCTAATCCATTTTCAATTACATTCTGACTCCTAGGGACAAACACCAGTTCATATTCTACAAAGGTTTTCAATAAATCTATAGCGTCATTCCTGTATGCTCTCAACCTAGGGTGTTTCGCTGTGTATTTTCCGTTTACTTGTTTTATGATTAGCTCCGAGTCTCCCTACATAGCCATCCTACGAGCTCTTAATTTTTTAAACAGATTCAAGCCTAGGATAAGAGCCTCATACTCTGCGAAATTAATCGTACTTTTGAAGTTCAGGTTGAAGGCATGACTCTCTACACAATCACTTTCTGTGTTGTGTATCCACACTCCTGCTCCTGAGGTTCTCTTGGTGCATGATCCATCGAAATTCATTTCCCATAAAGGTTCACTCTCGGGCTCAACATCATTTCGTTCTTCGTGTGGTGCGTGAGTTTGTGAGGGGTGACTAGCCAGCTGTTTACATTCTGTTTCTTTTTTACTCAGAGTTTCATTTTCAGTGCACTGTCCACAGGTCTTAACCTTGTTTCCTTCTGAGTCCAAAATGGCCATTATGTTGAAATCTATAAGCGCCATCTCATGTTCCGTGACTCTGTTTTCTAGTGCTGGCTCCTCTAAGGATTCATCATTGCAAAGGATAAAGGAGTCTAAATCTGTGTGCACATATTACAGAGGAGAATTTTCAGGCTTTTCAGGGCTGCTGACCAGGAATTTCATTTGTGCCTCTCTATACAGTCTTCTAAGTTGGCTAAAAACAGGAATTGTGGCATATGCCCCATCCATTTTCATTGTACCTTGCAGCTTGGCTCCCCATGACCTTGACAGCAACATGCCATACTTAGGTGGCACATCTGCCACTACAACATCCATGACCATACACTTGGCTAGAATTTGGGTAAGGCTTACACATAGGTCTTTGATCAGGCCAAGACACTTTACCCTGCTAGAATTGAAAGAATATAAATCTTTGTAGGGTCGAGTTATCTCTAGGCCTAACCTCTACATAACCACCTTAGGCATTAGGTTGTGTGATGCCCTAGATTCATGCATTGCATTGTGAAGGATCTTATCATGGATATTGAGACTGATATAAAAAGGAGGTACTACCCCTTCCTGAAACTTCCCTTCTATATTTTGACCAAATAGAAGGGCTGGTTGATCATCACTCAGATTGACCATGTCATTTTTTTCCCCTAGATTTAAAGCTTTCAAAATTTGGCCTTCATATACATCTTGAGTGGCCAGCTCAGAGAGTGGGATAGAGATTTTAATTTTAGTAGTCTCGCTCTCCAAACTGAAGAGAGATTGACCCTTTGTGACACTCAACTCTGTTTTGTTAGCCACTGCCTTAGTGGCTGAATGAGTGTGCTGATTCTCACTATGTACAGTGTTTGTGACAATTTTATCAGGAGCACTAACTGCAGTGCTAGTGCTGCTAGTTGGTTGACTTTGTTTATCAATGTTTTGGTTATCCTTACCTTTATTCTTCCTAGAACCCTCATCTGCTGATTTATTACTTTCAGCAGTTACTTTAGAAGTTTTCTCAAGCCTTATCTTAATGGTGATCTCAGAATTTTTGGGTTTGGAATTTTCTAAGCTCTTTTTGCTTCTAAGTTCATACTGTTCTCTGACCTACATGATGGCACTTTCAAAACCTAGCCTGTAATCCTCAGATTCTGATCCTTCCTCATCCCAATATGAGAATGAGGGCTGATCTTCCTCTGTGGAACAGTTGTGGATTGAGTTTTCTATTTAAAACATGTTTATTGTGGTTCCCTCAGACTCTTCTATGATTCCCTCATCTTCATCAAGAAAGTTCTCTTGAAATGGGGGAATAACTTGCTGATCTGAATCTCTTTGTCTATTGGGAGCAGTGTTATTTCTTCTAAAGCTTAGGTTCTAGTTATGATTTTGGTTTCTGTTCTGATTACTAACTGTGACAACCATTTTTTCCATCATTTGCTGTAGTTTTTCCATGTTTTTAGATAGATGGTAATAATTGGGGTCAGATGTGGAGGCTACAATGTCATCTCTATATGCTACCCTTTTCTCATCTCTCAATATTGCTTTTTTCTCAATCAGATTAGCCTCTACATTCACTGCTCCCTTTTTCATGTCTTCCAATGTGTTGTAATCTCTCTCCCTAAGCTGGTAGGCCATGTCAACATCAAAGCCTTCAGGGTATTTCACTAAATCCATACCTTAGGGGGGTTTCATGTGTGGAGGGAGAGCGTTATAAACATTGTTAAACCTTGTATAGTAGTCATGGACACTCTCTCCTACGTTCCTTCTCAGGTTCTTGTATTCTGCTAAGATTTGGAGAGGGTTGGCCTTAACTTCCCATTTATTTATGAAGGTCTGGTATAAGGAGGGTAGATCTTGTATGCTGTTAGGAGGTAGGCCTTTAAACCATTTCTTCACATCACCTCCTAAGCTCTGGGAAAATATTCTCATTTTGACTGTATCATCATCTATCTCCATGTAATCAAAAGAATCTTCCATCTTGTCTACGTGGTGCTGAGCTGTGGTAGAATCATTTGCAATGAAGTGTGGGATCTTTGATTGATAATGGTTGGGTAGGGGCACTAGAGGCTGGGGTAAAACCAGAGGTGCATACCAGGCTGCCATGATGGTATTTTGAGGAGGTAAGGGGTTGGATTGAGTAGCTGGTATATGGATGGTAGGGATACTAGGACCAACAGAAATCTGTTGAGCAGATTTAGGGTGGCAGAGCCCCGAGTTTTGAATGAAGTGAATATCAGGAGGTGTAGATGAAGGGGTCTCTCTGTCCCTGATGTGTTTACCACTTTGAGGTGGTGAACTAGGAAGCTTAAGGTCTGGCTAGTCTAGAGCGTTGAATGACCTAGTTCTAGGTACACTGTTTTGAGATTCTATCTCAAGAAGTGGGTCTGATAGAGCTGCAAAATATTTCGGTGCAGAATTAGCTCTATGGATATGACTGGAAATAGTTGGTCTTTTAGGTGTAGGAGACTTCTTGAGGATTCTCTCAGGGTTATCAACTATTCCAGGTGGGTTTGGGTTCGGATAAGCTCTTGTGTGAATGGTTCTTGAAGCTAGAATTTTGTTTTCCAACAAAGCAGCTTAACCCTACTTGTTAATACTATTATGGCTGATGTTGTTATGGAGGCTGGTCTCCCAGTGGAGTCTTATGTGAACCAAGATAATCAGCAGGCCTACTGATCACCAGTGGAGTCTTTTATCTTTAAGTAACTATGGAGTCGCTAGGTGGAAGGTTTAGGATGTTTCTAGGAGGTACACTATCCACCACAGTGCATATGTAATGCCCCCTTTTCAAGGATATCCTCAAAACACAACAAACTCTAACCAGAGATGGACTGGGAGGGCTTTTACCAGATATTTCACCTCTGAAAGAGAGTGAGATCTGGAGGCTATATGGCCCTTTCCTAACTCTGTCTAAGAGTGTGGGTGAAACACAACAAGTGGTGTAGAAAGTGAATTGCAAGTGGAAATGTTTCACTGCCAACCTAACTAGAGATTGTTGGCTTTCTGAGGCTCTTGCAATGTAGTAAGATGGAAAATACATAGAAATTCCCCAGTGGAGTTGGAATTATGTTGGGGTTCCCATATTTTAGTGATCTAGTTGGATATTGGTGGTCACCTGCCTATTCCACTTGGGGCTCCACCATTGTCTCTTTCAGTTTTTCAGTTTCGGCACAATTTACTATTTTTAGCAGTTTTTCGGGTCCTAAACTTCCGGAGCCATTTTGAGGCCCTAAACGATGTTTCTTGGGAAAACGGAGAGCAACATGGGTCCATGGATTGATGTTTCTCATTACAAATTTGTAGTCCTCGGATAGATCTTTCTAACAAGGTATGGTACGCGTCAAACGGAGATCGTATGCCAAAGTTACGCCCCTGGGAAGTTGAAACACCAATTTACCCAAACGGGGCCCATAGTTTTGGCGCTTCATCTCCTAGGGTTAGGGTTTTGGCTATTTAGGATTTCCCATTGTTTCTAAATAATAAATAGGCCCTCGAGCCTCATTGTAACTCAGTTCAGAGGCCTGTAGCCGCCACATCTCTTCTCAAAGATAGCTACCAATGCCCTAGCTAGTTTTATTTCCATTCTGTCTGTAAGCAAATTTCAGTTCTTTGATATTAATGAAATGAAGTGTTATTTCCGCTGCATCTCTGTATTTATGGTTATGTGTTTATTCTGTTGCGTTCCTGCATAAATCCGGATCAGTGGTATCAGAGCGGTCTGTTTTTTCTCGATCCTTCTTTGCATGTCCCCAACGAGGTCGGGGTATAAGGAGCTAGGGCTTGATCTGGTGGAACCTTTGCAAGATCAACCTCGCAAACCTCGACGGACGCCCATGGGGGATGAAAAGAAAGATGAGGGAGCAGGAGATCCTATCAAAATATTGCTCGAGGAGGCCCTCGAAAAACAAAGGAATGCGATGATGGATAACTTTGCTCAGATCCTTCAACGGCTGCCCACCGGCGACGCATCTGCATCCAGTAGCCACTCTGGAGTTGCGACTCCCTTTAAGGTACAAGTAAATTTTGGCATTCCCATATTTGAGGGTCAAATAGATGCAGATGCCGTAGATAGATGGTTGAATCTATTAGAAGGATATTTCTCGGTTCATGACTTTTCAGACTGGGAGAAGATTATTTTTGCACTCCTCAAAGCTACCCCCAATGTTAAGGACTGGTGGGAAACCTACTATGAGAACAAGGACCAGACAGAACCCTCTCTGTTCTCAGCCGTACCAACTTGGAATTCTTTCTGAGACACCATCAAGGAATAGTACTATCCCGTGGGGAGCTATGAGGACAAGTACATACAATGGACCATGCTGCGACAACAAAGGGATCAAGATGTGCATGAGCTGACGAATCTGTTCCATGCCTTGCACACAAAGTTGGGTATCAAAGATTCATAGAAACATCTGGTGCTAAAGTATCGCAGTTGTCTGCATAGATACATTTAGGAGAAAATGGAGTTCCTCAACATCTCCTCGCTTGGTACGACATACCAGTATGCTGCCAAGGTTGAGCAGAAATTCAAGCAGAAGAAGCGAGAATTTGGATCTGCGAATCAAAAGCAAGGGAAAGGTGCTTCCAAACCGCAGAAAAAAGGACAGAGCCAAGGAATGGCGGCTAAAGAAAACTCATCTAAGCCACAAGAAAAGAACATCACCGCAAAGCTAAAGAAGGACACGGGAAAGTGGTGTGAATTCCATAAGAGCTCCACTCACAACACAAGTGAGTGTCGGGCCAAGCAGTCGCTAGTGGCCGAGATGAGGGCTTCTGAGTCAGATGCATGCTCTGACTCCGAATCAGAACC